>VWZU01016196.1:2107689-2236069 GCA_013397095.1 Sterrhoptilus dennistouni | reverse complement strand
AAAAAAAAAAAAAAAAATAGGTTCAATAGAGCTCATTTCTCTCCAGCTCACAAGGCAAATTTGTTGGCCTGAAAAGCACGCTCACTGAATTGCAGCTTTGAATGTATTTCTCATGGTGTGACTCCACAGCTGCAAAATCCCAGCTGCAATTAGGAGACGGTGGGGCTGGAACCTCTGTCATCCCTCCGCGCGCTCCTCTCCAGCGGTGGCGGTGGCAGGCTGCAGTTGGCCTGCCAGCAGCCCCAGCTGCTCCCCAGCAGCAAGGCAGTAACTGCAGTTGTGTGTAAACAGTAGTAAAACACTAATTTCACAGGTGTGGGAATGGGCTGAAAGTGCTTAGCGTGGTTCCAAGCCAGCAATTCAGACAGGTGAATATGGCTTCCCTGGGAGAAGTCACAGGATGGGGTTTTACACCATCAGACAGGGAGGGGTGATGAGGTGAGTGCTAAGTCTTCAAAAGACCAAAACTATAATCACTGAATTTCAAAGTAAAATCACTCTAGAACCAAAAAAAAAACAACCCCCCCCAAAAAGCCCCTTCATGATTCCAGTTGTGAGCCATTCTCCAAAGATTAAGAATTAGGATGACACATTTGTCTCACATTCATCTGAGAAGATTCTCGTGTCTTCTGCAGTGTGATTGCTATTAATAAAAAATAAATACTGCATCAAATCTTTCACAGATGCTAAGGATGAATTAACAGGATGATAGTTTACATCCAAACCTACAAATTCAATCCTTCCTCAATACTCAAGTTGGCCCTAAATGATCCATTTTGGTGAATCCTTCTGAGTCCAGCCTCTTAAGGGTACAAGTAAAGCTCTCATTCACCTGTATCTAAGATAATTCCACTACTGCAAGACACTGATAAAATTAAAAGGACTTAATGCTTAATATCCACTCTAACAATCATTTATTGATTAGTTTTGTTTGACCTGTGGTATGTGGATATCCCATCTTTCCATTCCTGGATCCCCCAATAAAGCCCATTCAACACTTAGAGGAAAAAAAGATGTTGAGACTCAAAATAGATCTCATGGGCAACAACACACCAACACAGCACACATCTCTCCACTGCAGGGTTTCATTTCAAGCTCCCAATGCTGCTCAGGAATTTCATTCTTATGTAGACAAAATCATCTCTCCACCTCTCCAAGAGTTAAGCAAGCCTTGAAAGAAAAGAAAAAGATCAAACCAACAGTACCCAAAATGTTGAAAGCTGTCACATCAAAGACAAGACAAAAAATACTCTACCAACCATCCCTTGCAAATACACCTCCTCTCTTTCAGTTTGTTCCAAGTGTAAACCTCCAGAAGAAGAGGATCTGCTCTACTATAAACTGTTGTCTAAGTAACATAAAGACATTAACTAGGCCAGGAGGCCTTTTGTAGATAAAGATGAGGGTAGTTGAGGAGCTGCCAGGTCCCTTCCTGCCTCTTACAGGTCTGTTCCTTTGTCTGCCTAATCGGCAAAGCATCAAGGAGAAGTTCCCCTTGGCAAGGGTTTCCCTGCTCTGACACGGTGCTGGCACACATGGCACGAGAGGCATTGCCTGCAAAAGGTGGGAAGGAATGCCAGCCCCATCCCTGGGAGCAGACTGTTTATCACTGACACCAGAAAGCTGCTGGAATGGGAGGACTTGGGCCCAGCACTGCCAAAAGAGGATGTTTGGCCTGGCAGTGGGAAGAAAAAGGGATGCCACAGGGCTGTCCTAACTTATGCTACTGGCACTACTCCTTGGGTAGAGCTCACTGTCTTGAATTGGCAGAAAGACCTCAGAGTTCAACCCTTCCCAAATGATTCTTCAATCTGTCACAGAGAACAACTAATGGACATTGAAAGAAAATAGGTGATTTTTTTTTTTCCATACTAGGAAGATTTTCCAATATGCAGCTTACATTTCCCCTTTGGAAGAGAAAAGGTTCAAGCAGGAATTAACCTAATTTAAAGATCTCTGCTGTTGGCCTACAAAAGGAACATGATCATTCTGTAGTTGGAGACTGATTTGCTGACACCATTTATTCCAAGATCCCTGTTTACCCTAATAAATCCTCATGCTCTTGCCTTATTCCAGAGGACAAATAATCACCAGGTCTTCCTCATCTAACAGGGTCAGGAAGATAAATGCCCAAAGCTACTCAGCCTTGCAGACAGCGACAGCTTTGGCCTTTCATGGTGTTCCTTCACAGCTACTTCTGTTCATGTTATGGGGTCCCCAAGGGATGATTCGTCATGGCCCAGAGCAAGTTCCCTAACAGTTCCTCACATAATTCAGTGACAAGTTACATCATTGTTTCTCCTGGAATGCCTCAGGGGGTCTCCTCCTTCTTGCTTTTCCCCTTGCCAACTTCCACTCACATCTACCATCTCAGCAGGGATGTTATTTGAAGCAATGACAATGTTTTGGAACAGGTTCCAAGGTAAATTAGTTTACATCTGTCACAAATTCTGCTATAAACTATACTTGCATCCCACAAAAAATCTCCAGGGTAAAAAACTTTTAAAGAGAGTGGAGGCTCAAAGATCCCAGTGTTTTATTATTGACCTAATCTCTCCCTTAAGAAGCTAAAGTAATCTTGCTGCAGCAGCAGTTTGGGAGATACCACTTGAATAAAATAATAATAGGAATAAACTCAGAAAAATCCCTTTTCTTACAGGTTATTAAATCCTCCCAAAGCAGGGGAAATGTCAAGAATAAAGCTTAGGACAAATGGCTGGATATATTTTTTACTTTCATATATGTGTAGAGTAACTGAAAAGCCTTGAAGGAATCACTTCCTTGGGTATTCTGGTTCAGTGAGCTAAGTTGAAAATCATTCCAAAACATGTTTCCCATCATTACAAAGGGACATTTGAGTCAACTATGTTCGCCAAATATTATTTACATCCACTTCTCAGGATTTCATCAAATGCAAAGCAACTGTGCTGATTGAATGGACACAGCTCCTTAATTGCATTCAGAAAAGAGAGCTGCTTGAATTTTATTTATTTACTTACTGATTCATTATTATTATTTAGCTGTCTGCTTCCAACTGCAAATATGTCTTTGCTGCTCCATTAACCTGATCACATATCTGTGTTTCAAACTCAGCCCAGAATGTCCACACAGGAAATATCTCTGCAACACTTGGGGAAGCCATGCCCTGCATTTTATGGCCAAATCGTGGGTTACATTTTTAATGAACACCTGTCCAGGTTTCTTACACAGTAAATAGATTTTCTCCAAGAGATTGTGTATGCACATCTAGCAAGAGCTGCAATGGCAATGGAGCATCAGCACATATCTTACTTTTGCTGTTCCCAAAAGAAAGATTTCCTTGCCATCACAATCCTAACACACAGTGTTTGCTACTTGTTACATTCCTCTGCCAGCAGATGTTTAAGCCAGATGTTTCACTGCCAGTTTCTGATTGGTTCACAAAGCAGACAGTTTGTATTTAAGACAGAGGGAGGGGAAAACAAACTGAAAACAAAACAATAAAAACAACAAACAAACAAACAAACAACAACAACAAAATTTACAGAGCACAATTGGGCCATGCTTTCAGTCACCAGCAGAGCAATTATGAATTTCTAGTGGAGTGTAAGAAAACGAGATCCACTTTTAAGGTACCTCTGTTGACCAGTTTGCCCTTCAAGCTAAAGGCTGTAGAAATGCTCCACACAATGTTACTCAGAAGACCATCTAGAAAGCTATTTACCATTTCCTGAAACAAGCAAATTAATCAAACTGTTCTTCTATTTTGTATGACTAGTCAGCAGAATATGCATTTTCAGAACATTCACAGGCTCATATTCCAAAGCCAAAGATATCTCTGTTAGAATTCACGGCATTATGCTGCACATTAAAATAAGCTCTTTAGAAGAAGGTAATAACAATTCTTATTCCTTCTGCTCCTGGGCATTAGATTACCTCAGCAAACTTAGAAAGTTTTTCCATACCACACCATCATCATTAGAATGGCCTGCTCGGAATTCAGTATTGACACTTGCTGTCCCCTATTTAATCTGATGATGACTACAAATGTCAGGCTTTGTCTGCTTGGACCAGGCTGCCATGTGATGCCTGTCAAATCTTTACTATGCTTTTTTATCTTCCTTTCATCTGCTATTACATTGCACTGTGAAGAAGAAAAGATGTTTTCTTTCTGTTGCCTATAAACATCTTCATTGCACTTCAAAGTAGCAGGGGGGAAATAATTACAAATGGTGAAAAACATTGCTCAAAACAAATAAAAAGAGGAAAAAAAATGAACCTTTCTCCTTAGTGAATGGAGGCATCAATATATGTATTTGATACGTGACCTTTCCATACCCAGATGCACTGCAGATAATTTTAAATAAATAAGGTGATCTTCCTTCCAAATGTACCACTAGCAAGTCTGACACAATATTCTTTTAAAAATCCAGAAATTATATACAATACTCATTCCTGTTCCTTATTAGGCACTTATATTTTTTCACCTCCAGGTAGGACAGTTTATAAAAGGAACTCCTTTCCCAAATCCCTGCTCAAAGCAAAAGGAATATTACATTATAATTAGCTTCACATAGACAAATGTTTTATTCATACCACACAACTAAAAAAACAATATAGCAGTTAATTTTATCTAAATAAAAACCACAATGCCGCTTTTAAATTATTTCAAATTCTTTTCTTAACCTGCTGAGGTATTTTTAAATTATTTGGGATGATTGGCACCAGATGCAGATACAGAGAGTGCAATCTCAGAGATGTTTACAGTAAGTCATGGAATCCTGGGGCCCTTCCATATATGCTACAGATAAATAGATTATTACTAACACATTTTTTAAAACAAGTGATCAAAAACAATTTCATTTCACTTGGCCAAAAGAATTTCAAGGAGAAGAAACAGAGAAATCTCCTGCCATTCTCAAGTTTGATGGCTGCTCTTCTCTTGTAATTCTTCCCTACTACCACCTGTTTCATACTTGTCATTAATATCATAATTACTGAACTGTTAGTCAGAGAATTTTCAAGCACCACTTATTATTTCTCAGAGATTAAGGGATATTGCTATAGAAATGAAAGCTATGATTTGGAAGATATAAACCCAGGAATCTTTTTCCTGGGATTTGAGCTTGTTCCAGATCTGAGGAAAGTTTAAGCTACACTAATGATTCTGAATGCTGTTAATTAGACCATATAACACTCTCTCTTATTTAATATAAAACAGTCTACATAAGTAATAGAGGGAAATATTGTAATAGCACAGGCCAACAGGGAGCAAAGCTACTTAATGAATCAAAAAGGAAGAATTATTTTACAAATTCAGGAGAACTACCAGGCCAGAGTTTCCCCAGACTGAGGTGCATTGTCAGAGCAGCAGAGGGAGGCCAGAAAGGGAAACAAGACATAATACACATCAGAATAGGGTAAACTGAGAATAGCTGGCATAAAGCTGACAGAAAGTACACACTTTTTCAACAGGTACTACAGCTCCTAAAACACAGAGTACCCTAAATAACCCCTGGAATCTCGGATACCAAATCTAGGTAATAATTAGTCTACCTGAGAACAGCTGCAGAAACCTTCCCATACACTGTGTGTAACCTGCCCTCTCTGAACTACAGCTTTTTGTGATAACAGAATGGTTTGGGTTGGAAGGGACCTTCAAGATCATCTTGCTCCACTCCCCTGCCATGGGCAGAAACACTTTCCACTATCCCAGGTTGCTCCAAGCCCCATCCAACCTGCCTTGAACACTTCCAGGGATGGGACATCCACAATTTTTCTAGGCAGTGTGTTCCAGTGCCTCACCACTCTCAAAATACAGATTTTTTTCCCCTAACATCTAATCTAAACTTCCTTTCTTTTACTTTGAAGCCATTCCCTTTTGTCCTGTCACTCCAGGCCTTGTAAATAGTCTCTTTCTTGTTGGTTTCTTCAGGTACTGAAAGGGACAATTAGGTCATCCCAAAGCCTACTCTTTTCATTTCTCTTAACCTTTCCTCATGGCAGAAGTGTTGTTCCAACCCTCTGATCCTTTTGGTGGCCTTGTCTGGGCCTGCTCCAGCAGGCTGATGTTCTGGAGGCAGCTCTGCAGGTGGGGTTTCACCTGAGAGGAGCAGAGGGGCATAATCCCCTCCCTGCCCTGCTGCCCACACTCCTCTGGATGCAGCCCAGGATGTGTTTGGGTTTCACATGGCTGGCTCATGTCCAGCCTCTCAGCACCAGCACTTGTTCCTGTTAAACCTCATGCGATGTCCCATGGGCCACTGCTCAAGCTTGCCCTGGTCAATGTCCTTCTCTGAACCCATCTGACAAAAAATGAACTATGTTCAAACAGTGTCTCTACTACCAGGAAACAACAGCAAACCCTTCTCTGAGCAGTCCCCACCAGAAATGATAAGCAGTGAGTGTGGAACTTCCAAGATCCTTGGTCCACATCATGCTAAACAGGACCTTTAAAAAATCCCAGTGGATTACCAAAGCAAAAATAAATAAAAATGAAAAGTGAGAGACTGGGAGACAAATTCCAGAAGGAGAACAGCGTGGGGAAGAGAGACATTCACAGAGAAGGGAAGGGCAAAAGTGTAAAACAAAGAGACAGATTCTGAACTGAAAAGAAATTAGGATCTAACTCCCTGTGGGGGTAAAGCAAGGGAAAAAACACCATATGCTGGGATAACAAGGAAAAACAAGCAAAATATTTACATTTCTTTCCACATAACTGAAAAGGTATAAGGCATAAGAAAAACCAGCTTGGTGCTCTGGGGGTTTCTCAGTATTGGTTTGTTTACACACAGAGACCCAGGACTTTGCTTAGAGCATCTTCCATTAGCTTTACAGAGCAGAATTACAAATGAGAAACCAGATCCTTCTCTGGAAATGATGTTAATATCAGTCTCCCATGGTTAATAAGCTTCTGCACTGTGGAGGTTTTGGCTGGAAGTTCACACTGTAAATTCAAATCACACTGGGCAAACATCAGATTGGAATCCTGGAAAAAATGCCAAACACACCAAAAACCCAGAAAGATGAGAAAAACAACATTCTCATCATTTGACAATGTTGTTTTTCCTTCCCGGTCCCCTGCAAACACTGGAAAAGAATCTAATTTTCAGTACAGTCTTTGTTACTAAAAATCCTAACACAATTTATAGACTATAATTATAAACCAGACAGTGAAACATGAAGAAACTGAAGACAACAGCTGTTCTCCAATCCAGAGTTAAGAAGACATTATCAGTCCCAAAAAGCAATTACAGCCTACAGGACCTTTAAACCAGAAAAAAAGTGAAGATCAAAGTCAAAGGCTGAGTTTCACTGTCCAGCTTGAGATGCCAGTCCATCATTTGTGACTGTAAGCTACTGACAGATTGCTCCATCAGGGTACAAGGTACTGGCATCATTTATTTGTTACTGAAATGCAGTTAAAACATTCAAATATAATAAAGTGACACCTCTACATCACGTTGGAAGGTAAGCAAGAAACGGTTATCAACCAAAATTAGTGCTCCAAGGGAGGGAACAGCACAAGTGTTTGACACATCATCAAGGATTACTGCCCTATTTAACAAGATTCCTCTGATGACAGGTAATGACCAAAGTGATGGCTCATTGACTGGGCTATAGATTTTGCAGACCAAAGCAGAAGATGCCACATGGCCTTGCTCCTCTTCTGAAGGCAGTGCACAGGGTTCAGTTTCAAGGGTTGTCTGAGTTTAGAGAGAATTCAACATCCAGAACAGAATGACTCAAAAGGTGTCATAACTGGAGTAAACATTAACCTTTATAATATCTGAAAAGGCGTCTTCTTGTCATAGCTGCTTTGGATTTTATGTAATTGTTGTGAGAGTTTTTTTAACCTGTTTTGTGTTAAGCTTGCACACTGAAAGCAGAATACACTACAGCATTCTACCAGTGCTCACTGCAGTGAGCTAAAGGATCATGGAGAGATGCATGGAGGGTAAAGAGATGCATTTCTTCACTCTGTTGTTTCTTATGACTTCTTATGTTAAATGAAACTGGAATTTAGAATTTCTCTCAGCTTAACTTTTCTTTTTCAGCCTTATCCTTAGGATTCCTTATCCCTGGCTATGCCATTCCAAGCGCTTCTTTTCTCTATACTCAGCCAGGTCTGCCTCGCTGTGACTTCAGCTGTAGGAGTTAGCAAATTGGCTGCTTTGATTAGAAATGTGTGAGTGGAAGGCAGATAATAGCCTGGTTCTCTACACCTGATCTCCCAGTGAGGGGTCATTGAGGGGGGTCAACAGCTGAAATAAGTGTCTCGTCACATGAAGAGTTTGTGAAGGAAAATCTGTACTGTCAAATGAAGTGGAGCACAGCAGCACTGGGAGCTGGAGGGGCCTGACTTACCTATATATTTGGGTTGGTTTGTGTTTAGTAAATTTTATTCTAGGAATTGGCTTCTAGGAACTGTAGAACCTGAAGTCCTGCACTGAACTGCAGAACAGATGCACCTGAGGGACAGGGAGCTCCATCCTCCCCAGAAATGGATTTGCCAAAGGGCATGAGAAGCTGTAGCCACCTTTCCCCAAGGATATGCTCTCATCTAATATGCAAGCAGGCTGTGGGAATAATCTGGAACCAAGGGGATTTCCTTGAGCTGATTCACTGATAGGCTCTGATTAAATTATCTCCAGACTAATTAATTTGTTGATTGACACTTGTAACATGAAGACCATCCCAGATAATTTGACACTGGCCATTGGTGAATTATCAAGTTAAAGCCTTTACTTTAAATGTGACTGTTATGAATGAAATGTCAAGTAGTGACATTTGATACTTTGCACCAATTACTGCTGTGCATGTGGGCGCATAAGCACCATTTAAGCAGAGTCAGACTCAGGCTTTTAGGAGTTCAAGGATCAAAAGAGACAGACTGCTTGTCTTGTCTAGGCTTATAGACTACATAGCTATTGAGAGTCCATTAATCATGTAGAGGAAAAAACAGCCATTATGGCTAATGAAAAAAGAGTGATAGGCTCGAGGAGGTTGAAATGGATAGGTGCCTGTTATGCCACCACATCCTTTGATCCTCCTGAACAGCCACTGGTGCATGTGTCAATCTGAAATGAATTAAAAAAAAAATAAAGACCTACTGTTGGGTTAAATGTGACACAGAGAGAAGGAGTCTGAGATCAAGTCACACACTTTCCAACAGTGGGAGACACAGAGGTGTGAAAGCTTGCCCCATTATTGCTTAACTTGAATGGTCAAAACATGTAGGAAGTGTCCTACAGACAATGCTCCTGTGTCAGGTGTGCTGAGAGTCAAAGTCTGCTCCTTCAAGACTCTTTTATCACCCTTTACCTTTATAACAGCACTTGTACCACCTTGCCTGTGTTTCCCAGGTCTCATACATGTAGGAAATTACAGATGAGTACTTTCATTCCACTGCATTTCAGACTCAAACTACCAAACAGAGGAGAAAAAAAGAAAAAGAGAAAATCTGAGTAAAGAGGGAAAATCTAGGGATGTATCAGGGCACAGAACCATGCTTCTAGTCCAAAACATGGTGCTAAAAAAGGCTTTCTTTAGAGAAAGATTAGATATTAACAACTAAACTTGGTGGCTTTTTGAAACCTTTCGTCTTCATGATTTTTGAGACAACTTTTGAAACTGAGGTTTATTCTTGACAAAGATGTAAAACTGGGATACTTTGGAAGTTTCAACAGAAAAAGACATTAAAATTCTCAACTCAAGACTCAGAGGCTACTATGCCCATGAGAACATTCACTTCCAGCTTTCTTATTTTCTCTTTTGAGCACACCACTGACCCTACCTACAGCTTCCCCCAGCTGTTTGTGTAGCTGCCTCTCGTTTTGGAGAGTGTGTTGAGAGGAAGCCAGCATGATGGATAACAGGAGTGCTTTGACATACCATGTCATTTATCACATAACAGCCTCAATCCTGCTAAGGTGGCCTTCTCCATATGTCACTGTCAGCTCCTGTGCCACCTCAATGCATCAAAAAGAAAAGTTTGAATATGAAGCACTGTAATTCCTAAGTCACAGCTCATTGCAGCTTTCCAGACATGAAGAACCATTCTGTCTATCTGCCAGCTTGTTTGTTTAATTTTCACTGTCTCGCATATGTGAGAAATTAAGTCTTCAGTGTGGAAGAAAACCAGAAAAAGTCAGAGGTCTAGCTAAAGGAAGGAAGATAAAAATCTCTAATTCCATCAGGAATCCAATGTGACATTTTGAAGTGGAAAAAGAAAAGGCAGCCTATGACCAATAGGTATTAGGGAATTAGTAAGAATTCTTCCTTCTTCCCACTCAAGGAAAGAAGTTCTCTAATGGGCTGATGTGAATGTAGCAAGCTTAAAGCAATGCAGATAAGCTCCTGAACTTGGCTGCCTAATGGACACCCAATGCAGATAAGCTCCTGAACTTGGCTGCCTAATGGACACCTATCTCATCTCTTCCACCCCTTGAAGGGTACAAAATGCACTGAAGGCTTCCAGGAAAGCCTCTTGAGATTATCCAGCAGCTCCTGCTTTGGACTACCTAAATTAAAAAGAACTCACTCTACCAGTGCAAGACTTCAGCAAGTCAGCTTCCAGGGGACTCCTGAGAACACAAACAAGAGGAGGCTGGAGCCATTGCTCCTCTCTGTCCTGCTGACACAAACTAAAAGTCTCTGTGCAGTCTCATGAGCTTTACCACAGATGGCAATGGAAGCATGAGCCACCCACACTTTTCCATGAGCCTGAAGGGATGTAGCCTGGCTCAAGTTAATTAGGTGTAATTTTGAGTTTGTGCTGCCTGTAGCACTCACACCTCATCTGGAGTTATCTTCCCCTCTCCAGTGTGAAATTGTCAAGGCCATGACTCTTCATGTCCAGTCCCAAAACATTCCTGCAACAAGGTAAGGCCCCTTTTCTCAGCTTTCCCTAACAAACCTCCCTCACCCTGCCCTGCTCATGCCCAGTCTCTGCAGAGCACCCCCAGCACCATCAGGGCATCCAAGACTCTCCAGATGAGTCCAGAACAGGCTCATTTTCAATTCAAGTGTCCTTGAGGGACCCATGACTGGGCACAGATCCCACATCTAGCCAGGCAAACTGTCCAACCACCCACCCTGTCTGTGAATCACCATTTGGAAAGCCTAAGTTATAACCTTCCTTTTCACATTCTTTTAGCAGCTTACAATGCTTACATTCCTGGCCCAAACTTATATGAATCATAGACCTATTTCCCAGGTTGGATAAATTTGCATTTTACTTCCAATGATTCAGAGACTCCTCCAGCATGAATGGTGTTAAACTCCAAGAGCTAAGATGTCATTTTGGATCACAATAAGTGACTTAAAAATACATGGTTTCCCACTTCCTTGGGTCACTGTCACATAGTCTTGACATATTTCCATTTCATTTAGTTTCCTTCCAAAAGGATCACAGGCAATCTACAGCTTGAAAATTAATCAATGAACCTTTATTATGCTAACCTTTATTAGGGTTACTACTATGAAGGAAATTAAACACAAGTTTTTCCCCAAGAACTGTTTACTGACAAAACCTCATCCTTCTCTGTCATTCACATTGCTACTGTCCTTTCCTGACATCTACTCCTTCTTAAAGAACCACAGAAGGCATATAAAACACAATCTTCTTTAAAAGCAGTATTTCCACTAGACATAAGTCAGATGATTCAAAAGTTCCTATTTTTGGTGCAAATTTCAGTGTGTTGAAGATCTTTGAGCAGTTTAGCTTCAGCCCAAATTGCCTCCCATTTCCATGTCAGATGGGACATCATCCTCTCTTGAATATTTGCAGTAGATGCTCTACTTAGATATATAAAAATGTGAAAAAAACGAAAGCCTATTGAGCCTCCAGAAATCCTATGAGCTGAGTCACTAAAAAACCCTTTACAGGCCTTTGTAGTCCTACAGGCAGCTCTTTCCCTGAAGCTGCAGGATGGAGCTCTGAATCAACAATATTGCTTCTGCTTTCCTTTGTCTTTCAGAGTTTGGCATAAAGACAGACTTGTTTATGTGCATGTAGGGAAAGTAGAAAGCATAGGAAAGATAACTCAGCTAGGGGCAAGCCTTGGTCATTATTTGGGCCACTAGGCAATGGGGTTGAAATATGGCTTGCCATGACAGTATCCTAAATAACTGTTAGCAGGAAATATTATCTTACATTACAGAAACAATTACAAGAGTTAACCATTTGGAAAAGGAAATCATGCTGATGAAGAACTGCCATTCAGCCACCACAGCTCACATTCCTCAGATTAAAACAGAAATTTCAAAGGGAAAAGACCATAAATCAATCCAAGTTTATGTGCAAGTAATGCAACATGTTTTTAGGGTAGCACACACCAAAACATATGCATATTTGTGTTGCTGATTTACACAAACCCATTCCCGTAGGATGAACATCGTAATGGGAAATGAGAGCACAAATGGCCACTTAAATGCCTAAACCCCAGCTTGAGTAATTGTGCATGCACACACATATCTGTTTTTCAAGCACAACTGCATCCTTTCAATCCTGGCAATCTGGATCAAAATGGTTTCTATTAACATTATATATGCAACCACATGCATAGAATACTGTATCATTTGGACCGCAGAGGTTTTGGCAAACCTCAAGGCTAACTCCTTATTCTGGTTTCCATGAAGTTTAAGGAAGAATTAGCAATGACAGAGTTGTACCTGCACCATTGCTAGTTTGTGGAGAATTAGATATGTGCTCTTTAGGGACCAACCCATCTGAGACTGCATGTAAAACTCTGGTTTCAGAGCTGCCACATGTGTTTCTCAGAGATTAATAAAATACTCAGGGAAAAACACAAAACAGAAGGGGGTTGATTGCACCTAAGTGATTTATTTTCCGTGCTTTGCAACATCTGCTGCAGACTTGGTTGCCACAATTTCTACCCAATGGCCTGAGACCAGAAACCCACAGCATTCACAAAGCAATGGGTCCATCAGTTATGAAAGAGCCAAGTCCAAAGGGGGCACAGTAAACAATGCCTGAAAGTAAAGCAGGTGCTTTGTTCTGGCACTCTGAGACCAAAGTATAACAAATAAACTTCTGTCATCAGTCCACACTGTCAGAACAGACACTCACGAGTTAAAACACAGAGAGCTATGAACACTGTCAAAGCCAGTTCAGTAGAGAATGATCCACTCCAGGTGGACTCCAAAACTGTGTGGGATCTGCTGCTCCAGCTGGATCCCTACAATCTATGGGCCTGATGGGATTCATCTTTGAAGAGCTGCTGATATTGGAAAACCCTTCTCAATGATTTTTGAGCAGTCTTGGGAATCCAGAGAGGTTCCAAATGACTAGAGACTGGAAATGCTGTACCAGTTTTCACAAAGGGCAAGAAGGAGGGGCCCAGAAACTACAGGTCTGTCAGTGTCACAGATTTGTGTCAGATATGAGGAAAAAGCTCTTCACCCAGAGAGTGGCTGGGCACCAGAACAGGCTCCCCAGGGAAGTGGTCACAGCACCAGCCTGACAGAGCTCAAGAAGCATTTGGACAATGCTCTCTGGCACATGCTGTGACTCTTAGAATGTCCTGGAGCTGGAACTGATGGTCCTTATGGGTCCCTTCCAACTTGGCACATTCTGTTATTCTGTGATAAATAACAGCCCCGAGGTGGGCTTTTGTTTTGATAAGAAATTGTGTAATGAAAATATACACTCGATTTGAAGTATTTCTACTGTTTACAGCAACAGAGTCTTTTTCTTAATATTCTCCTTTTTATTTACATTCCCAGCTGTATTTCTGTTATGAGCCTGAAAGCTCAAAGCCATTGATATGGACACTATTTGATTTTTGAATAGACGGCATGCTGGATGGGATTACATCCCATTCAGAGCTGTCTTAATATAGATAGAGAAGTAGCACAGTTCAAGGGTGCCCTCACCTGCATGTCAGGGAAAGCAACAGAAATTATTGTGACTTCAAACATTGAGCTGTTCTCCACCTGAAATCCAGCATGTGCACAAGACTAGACAACAAAGTTATTCAAAAGCAAACTCTCTTTTGTGTAACTTGCATGTTCTGGAGGGGAAAGAAACTATTCTCCCATCATCTTTGAATTGCCATTGTTCAGCCTTTATATGGGTTTACAGCAGGGCACTTGACAGGTAAATCTGCAGACTTTGGTTTGGCTATTCCATGCAGATGGTTCAACCCACAAAGTGTCAGCTGCCTTTCCAGAGATCTCTCATTCTAACTCCAGAGATGGTATTTTTGTCATCTAAAAATATTCATGAGAAATATAGTTTAGTCTTAATCTCCCACAGCTCCTTCTACTTTGCATTCAGACCTCGTGTCACCTCTCTGCTCTCACAGATGTGATCCAGACCTGCTTTGGCTAACATTATATCCATCTAAGCATGGAATTCACTGCTACTCAAACGAGGTGCTAGAGATTTCCATTATATAGACCAAGATCTATTAGAAAATTGGATGGGAGATCACCAATTTTTTTTCACATCACTGGAGCAAGGACTTCAAGTCATGATAGTGCACTGTAGGAGTGACTGATTAGTGCAATAAACTACGTGGCTACATAAAGCCTCTTTCCCTGATTCTTCTCATTTCTGAGTGGTATTAAAATAGTTTATGGGTGTTCAGCTGCTTTGCACTTTACACCCTCTGATGTGCCATAACTGTTAGAGGGAAGACAGAAAAATCATCACTTTTTTAATCTTTGCCTTTTGTTTTTATGCTAATGACCTTTTGTTATCTAACAGACAATGAATACAGGAAATGTTCCTCAAGAAGTAGGTTTTCATTAATGTCATTCCTGTTACTGCTGGCAGAAGACACCACAAACCACAGCCAGAACTGAGAACCAAACTTCTGCTTTAGTCCTCCATGAGAGCCAGGGAGGACTGGTACTTCCCTCTCCATCAAAAGCTGAAATTATGAGCATTTTGGGAGAAATATGGGGTAACATGTGAAACAGAGAAGGAAACTACTACTAGAGATGCTGTCATGGGATGCACCTGGAAAGAATTCTTGCCCTCACACCTTGTTACTGCCTGGTAAAAAAACCCTCCCAACTAAACAATAAAACAGCATTACATGAAGATACTGACCTGATTATGGATTGTTATGGGGGTATATTTAGCAATAAATCCTTTTTTCCTATCAGCATTCTATGAAATATACATATATACATGCAGAATAGAATGTCAGCTCTTCTCCAACTGAAATGAGTCCCTAAGTCTTTGCTATTTGTGGCAGACAAACAAAAGCAATCAAAAAGGTGATTTAGGACCTAGACTACATTGTTCACTACCACTTGTGTCCTCTGTGTTCTGTTTCCCCAGACACTGAAGGATCCTACTTGGGATATAATGCAACATGTAACAATTTTATATAAGGACACATCCACTGGTGAAATTCAATAAGCCAGTTCTAAAGCACTACAGAATAGTTTCTCACTTTTGCACAACTCTGAATATAGCAGAATTTCCAAAGATTTTTACATCATAAATCACCCCTATTTCCATGTAGAGAAACACCAGCACAGTTACCTGAGGGTCCCTACCAAGGTTATGATTTCATGGAGGTGGGATGTGTTCAAACACTGACCTCAGAGTTGTGCAGTGTGCACAGACCCACTGGAGCACTTTTCCCTGCCAATGTCAGCCCCTCCTTCTTTATTTTTTCCCCTCAGCCCAAACCTGAGCTATAGAACTTTCAGAGCCCTTCAGTTTTTCTACCCCTCCAAGGCTTGGAGCTACTTTGCAGCATTAAAACTGTGCTGCACCTTTTCCTGACTCCCAGCAGTGTTGTTCATTAGGCTGCAGAAAAGGTTTTGGTTTCTCACCCTCTCGTTGCAGTATTGACTCAATTTTCTGGTTTTTATTTTCTTGATGCTTCTGTGGGACATTCAACTGGGTTTATGAAATTAGGACGGCAATTTGCTGAAACCACTGGAGCAAATTTTGCCCGTGTAATTACCCAATTGCAATCACACAAGCCATGTGCACAGGTAAACAATTCAACTTCAGCTGGACCTCTGTAGGTACATTTTTGCACAGCAATTTTGAAAGCATCAGCTCTCAAATGAAGCTTATTTTTGTAGATAAGGCTCTTCATCACTTTTCTACAAACACCGTTTCCACTTGCCAGTCTGTTTCCCCAACCCAAGGTCATTTTACATCCCCTCTCATACCACAGTACTTCACCAGCTTTTAATGCTACATTTGAATAACAGATTCCAAAGAGAGGGAAGGGGAAAAGTGAGGGAGAAATACAGAAATAAATAAAAAAGTTAAAGAACAACATTAGCCAACACACAATGCTAACCCAGCCTAGAATTTTTAAAAGAAAACTCATGTAAAATTAGCTTTACACTTGCAAACCCAAGCTCCTGATTTTTTTGTTCACAAGCTTTCAAAAGTTTCAGTGCATATTTCACAAAATAATTATGTGTTTTAATACTTAAAAGGACTAAAAAGCCCCATAAAATGAGAAATGTCACTTGGAACTCCAGGGATGTCCAGTTTTCATGGCGAAAGAAATACTGCCTGATTTATTACACAGGGTAATACATGAAGGTATATTACAAGAGACAATAACCTTCATTCCCAGGCAATTTCAGCTTTCCAGGTAGTGTGGATATTGCAGTAAAGTACTGGACATTCTTCATTGCATCTATAAAAGTGAAGTTTTTACAATTTCATTTTGTGGACTTCTCTTTCCCCATCCTATGAATAACAACTCCATCTCTGCATCTGTAGCTTCCAACAGGCTGTAACTCAGGTAAACAGGCTTGATCTTGAGATGGGTCGCCAAAAGAGCCTCTTTACTTATGATATTAGCTCAACTCCAAAATATTCAGCTTGGATACCAGTGTTTGATGCCTACCACAATCAGCTACCAGGTACCATCCAAGTTCAGCAGCAATTACATCTCAGTGTAAATTTGCTTATGCAGCCAGCTGGACCAGGCTTTGCATATAGGTCCTGGGAATCCCAAGAAGGTATAAAGAGACTCCTGATTTTAAACACATTTCCCCAATTCTTGCATGGATGATACTGAGGATCCTTCACAAACTCTGATCAGGTGGTTGTGGAAGTCATGAAGTCATTGCAGCAGGATCCTTTGCCTGTGCCAGGATGTAATCCTGAAGAAGAGCTGCAACTACAAAGCTCAGAGCTCCATGAAGTGAAGCTCTGCTCCTGCAAGCAGGGCAGAGATGCTGGGTCAGGCTGCATGGGAGCCAACAGCCCAGCATGCTGTTCATCCCCACCAATCCCAATCCTGTTCATCCCCATCAATCCCAATCCTGTTCATTCCCACCAATCCCACTTTCCAGCCCAGCATCCTTTTCATCCCCACCAATCTCACTGCACAGCCTGTGGCACTAATGTACCAGCCCCTAACAAGGCACCAGCTGCTCCTTGCCTTTCTCTCTAGAGAGCCTAGCACGGGCACAATTGTGATGGGAATAATATCACACAAATGGGACTCAAATAAGCATAATAACAAACAAAAGGGATAATGACACACAATCAAGCTAACAAGAATTATAATATAATTCAATCATCTCATTAACTTTACTAAAAGCCAGCTTTATACACCAGTCTCCTGGCTCCTGAAAATGTCTTCAAAGGAGTGCACACATCTGATTACAAACTCACAGCATCACTTAGGGAAACAGACACGAATGCAGAACAAAGGGATTCCTTTCTGAGCCTGTGGAACAACCTGTTCATATCTAATATTCATGCTAACTTGAAAATGCAAGGTAGAAGCCATCCAAAGTGAAATCATTCCCAAGGCTAGAAGCTAAAGTGTTTAATAGTCCAAGGCAGTAACATCACTGAGCCCACACCCAGTGGTTTTTTGTAATAATATTTCAAGGTGACCTTGCATCACCAGCAGAAATTGTACAGGAAAGAGCACACACAACTCACTGGGCACCTTTACTGTTTAAGAGCTTACAAAGACTGCACATGCTTTGGCAATTGGCAACTGGGAGACTGATGAAACATGGAACAATGCCTTGGATCCTTCCAGTCTTTAATATGGCCATTAACTAATTAGATTTCACAACCGTTTAGAAGACAGATGATATCGCAATCTCCATTCTATTAGCAAGAACAATATGGTACTTCCATGAGAAACCTGACAATGAGAGAGTGAGGCTCTAGAATTTAAACAAACCCAAGATCCTGCCCACACCACACTTGTTAGTCAAAAAGTAGCAGTTGTGTTGGTCAGTTGTTAGGCTGGACACTGGGACAAGCAGTTATGAGCAACAAATTGTGTTCACTCTCTGGGTTAAACTCCTGAAAGCACATGGGATATGCTGAAGATAAAAGGAATTGTAGTAAAGCACCCAAAATTTCAGCTATACTGCTTCTGAGAAACAAAAGCACCGAGCAATAAAGCCAACTACTGACACAAGGCTGGTGCTGAGTCCCATAGACAATGATATCACACAGGCTCCTGTTTTAGAGGCTCAGGCACACTATAAATTAGGTGAGGGTGTTAAAACAACAGCTGGCTGCTAATTAGTCACAACCCACCTCAGCAGGGTATCAGCAAAGTGGCAGAGAACATCTCGAGTAAATTAAATTTTAAAAAATCCTACTGCAATCACTCCCCTGACAGACCCTTCCTTCATCTCCCCTCTCAGCTTTTTATTTATTGTAATTACTTTAGTAATAAGATTTGTTTCCTTGTTATTATATATATTACCATGTAGGGCAACAACAACAACAACAACAACAAATAATAGCTGGGAAGAGTTATAGAGCTTATTTATCTCCTTGGCTGTTATTGGGCCGTTGGGTGGAGAGAGAGATGAGGAGGTGGGGGCCTGGGAAAAGCAGTAAATAGAAAAGAAAGCATATTCCTCGGGAGCAGAGACATATGGGGGCATATTTACGAAGGAGGAAACACTGACAATGAATGAATAGAGCTAATAACTCAGGGGGCCCAGCAGCCCTGGCTGATAAAGGAAGGAATAAACAATCCTGCACTGGAAGTGCTGTCAGAAGGGAGAGTCCTGGGGTGCAGCTGTCTGCAGGGGGATGTTTGTCACACAAGGAGAGCCAAGGATGGGCTGTCACATCAGCACAGCACAAAGGGCCTTGGATGAAACTGGGGCACCCCCCGCAGCAAAGGGGAACTCAGACAAGTGTGTGGTGCAGGGCCAGACACCATTTCTGGTTGTTCCACTGAGGAACAATTCACAGAAATGAGAGCTGAGAAATACTGCAGCTCATATTTTATCTCGTGCTGTGCAGGCACTAGCCACATTTGGTACCCTAAGCTCTCAAATCCATCACTGCCCTCTCAGTGGAAGGCAACAGAAGCAACACCTGAGGCACCAAAGCAGCAAAGAGCTGCAAAAATTCCTTCTCCATGTGAGGAAATTTAGCCCACACTTCATATGCACCTCCCAGAGCCACCAAGTATTCTAGTATAGATGTTCACAGAACTTGCATCTTTTTCATTTCTGAGGTCTTAAGGAAAGCACCA
Source organism: Sterrhoptilus dennistouni (assembly GCA_013397095.1). Classification (NCBI taxonomy): domain Eukaryota; kingdom Metazoa; phylum Chordata; class Aves; order Passeriformes; family Zosteropidae; genus Sterrhoptilus; species Sterrhoptilus dennistouni. The sequence continues at coordinate 2,216,603 of VWZU01016196.1, read as the reverse complement.
GTGCACACTCTTGCCACCTTACAATGTGCATCTCAGAGCTCAGCCAGTGTATGTGAGGGTTGAGCCTTTCACAATTTACAAAATGCTCTTTTCTTAACCAAATATGCCTTGCCTTCCACATATGCCTACCCAACTACTTTTGGCAAGGTGGTGACAATTTAGGTGCAGAACTTCAGAAGGAAATGTGGGGACAGACTCATAGAGCATCTGTCAAAGAGCAGCACACGACTCCTGTAACACTTCTCTCCTAGAGAGAGATTCCATTAATTCAAAACCACTCCTTTCCCAGCCTGCTCACATCTCTGTGCTATTCTTAGAGAAACACACATATCATAGATTAACCAGTCTGGAGAGAGCCCTTGGAGTGTGTTTGCAGAGTGCATGGCACCAATTTAGAACTAAACTCCTTCAACCCTCCGACCACAGAGAAGCAATAAAGAGAAGGAGGGATGTCTGCAGTTGTACAGCTTTGTGTGACATCACCTCAAGATGTAGTCCTTAAGGATGCAGTTCTGCATCATAAACCAACTCCTTAGATCAGCCATTAGCTTTTTTCCCTATCCCTGATCCTTTCTGCCTCTTATTGCCCAGAGAACACAATGTGTCCATTCAGGAGAGTAAGCATTAATACAGGAGAGAAAAAGGTCGTTTACACAAATAGTGTGTTTGGGTATAGAGACAAATGTGCTTCTTCTCCCCCCCTTTAAGATTGTCCCTCCAAACAGAAGGCACCAGATTCCAAAGGTTAAGTGGGAGCACACTCCTTTTTTCCTTTGCAGTTTTTGAGAGTGTGAGGAGAAAAACTGTTCTAGAAGGGATTTTAGTGGGCATTTCTATCTATTTATTTCAGTAATTGTCAAAAAACTGAAGCTTTTCTCTGATAGGTTTGAGGAGGTAACGAACAAAACCCCTGAGCAAACAAGGAACAGACGGAGTAAATTGAAGGGGAGGGAGCTCCAACAGAGAGACAGAAAACCCAGCACCTGCCTTACCTTGGAGAAGCAAAGCTTACTCAGCCTGTGCTGGGGGAGGGCAGGTGCAGGAGGGAACAGGATGTTTTTTAAAACAGGTAAAGAATAGTCCATGGCTATATTCCAAGAGAAAAATCAGGATTTCCTCTACCTAGCTGCTACTATGGTTACCCCACGCCTTCAAAGAAATCATGCAACATAAATTTCCTTCATCTGAAAAAGACTCACCAGCTCCCATCTCCACTCATTGGTTCATTAATTTACAAAATTCATCAAGTTCTTTTCACTGAAAAGCCCCCTTGATTCAACAAGGACAGAAGAATCAAGTGAGAAAAGGGAAGCAATCACTCCTCTGCAATAAACCAGGGAAGACGGTTGTTGCAAACCCTGCAAGACCCCATCACCAGGTCAAGGCAACAGCCACTCGTGGGATGTGATCATCATGTCCTGCCCTTGCATTGGGCAACAGTTATCAACTCACTTCCACTCCATGAACACCCAAAGTGACCAAATTCCACTGTCTGCAGAGAGGAGGAGATTTGTTTTCCAACAAAGTGCAAGCCTACCTTAGCTTAGTGCCCTCTTCAAGGTTTCACACAATATTTATTTCAGCTCAACATATTAGGAGGAGAGTTGTACCTTTTCCAGTCATGCACAGGGAGAGGAGAGATAGTGTGGGGAGGTAGGGAGGGTATAAGGTAAAGAATGCGAAAAGAAATCAATATTTTCCAAGATCAGATTCAGCATCTCTTAGGAAACGTGTGGGAAGGAAGATTGAAAAGAAGGTGGGAGAAGGAGGAAGGTTCACTATACAGAAATATTTCTGTGAAAATTTAAGAAATCCTTATTCATCCTCCCCCCACCAGGTTATACAAAGCATTAATTACAGCCAGTTTTTCCCAATCATATCTTCTTTGCAGCTGTATTCTGCCCTGCTGCTTTAGCAGAATGAAAAACCTCCATTTGTCAGTAAAGATCCTGTTTCTCCAGCACCAGTAACACTCCTTCCAGGGAATTGAGAGATCTGACCACAGACACTACAGAACCACCTGCACCTGACAAATGCAGGACAGCAGGCCATGTCTCAGATTTGTGTTTTCCACACAGGACTGATAGCAGGATGGATAAAACACAGGGCAAAGGCAATTTTCCCAGCACAAACATTGAAGATGAGACCTGCTGGGCACACAGACAAACCCCAGAAGAAGCACAAGTCACAACTCACTTGCCATGGATGACTCCATCAGGATTAAGCATGGGCACAATCTTGAAGATGAAACATTTCCTCAGGAGCTCAGCAATGGGATCACTGCTCACCAGGAACTCCAGGGTCCCCTTCATCACCCAGCTGGAGTTGCTCTCACCGGGGTGAACACGGGCTGTGAGAAACACGTAGGGACGGCTGCCTGCAGAACAAAGCAGAAAAAACACCCCTAAATTAAACTGGACTTTTCTCTGAATAACATCTTTGCAAGAGGATTTTACTCCTTTTGAATTTAACAATTTGATTTAACAATTGATTTAACAATCCAAAATGTATTCTAAGGAAAATACACCCTAAGATATTTCAGATATTTTCTCAAGGTGCTATTTATAAACTGATCACAGATTTAGTCCTCAGAATCAGCCTGTTTCATCCTGATCTCTCTGTTTATTCTGTGATAACTTACAAGTATTTACGTGTACATTATAAAGCATTCTGCAGGTGCAGGTTGCTACCTCTCCAAATAGCTTCACCATACTTTCTAGCAAATATTGAAAGTTTGATCCCATCAAATTTCATTAAGGTTTAAAAGGCAGCAGGAAATTATTTAATTTTATAAGGTCCTGCTCCACTTTCAGTTTCATCATTAACGATTCAGAACTTTCTAAATATCTAAGCAGATTTGCCCACCCATAAGGGGCTCCAAGGACAAGCAAGCTGCCTGATCTCTGGAAATAATTTGTGTTGTAGAGTCGAAATAATAATTAATTGAACTAAACCGATACAATTAAAGCAAATGTACTAATATGTTCACCAGAGCTGCAGAGGTTGAGTACTCAAACCTAACTATTATTTTATAACAACACAACAAAAGGTAGAAATAACAATGCACATAGCTAAGGCAAGCTATTACTTTTGGTAGACTTACTCAGTTTTATATAAAACAGATGCTCACTCAGATTAAAAAAGCTGATTTTCAGAAGTTGCAACTAGAAGAGTTCATCTGTTTCTAGCACTACTTTCATGCATGGGAAACTTAAGCTGTGGCAATTTGAGGTAGGGGAGGGGATCTGGGGGGGTGCTTTAAAAAAAAAGAAACAGAGTAAATTGAATTTTTACTAAACAGATCATTGATAATCTCTACAGAACCTATTTCAAAACAGACTTGCAACTTAACAGCAAAAGTTTCCTTGTTATCAGATATGTTATTTGCTGTTCCTGTGAAAAAGCCACTAAACACATTTGGTCTGGCTACAAGCCTCCAAAAACTCTCAGCATACATATGCTTAGAAGAGACCAAGTTTGACAGCAGATTCTTTGAAGATCCCATCTGTGCCGAGCACACTTCAGGGATGGGCCAAGGAAACAGGAGAAGACAGAAGGAGACACCTGCCAGGCACAGAAAATAAAAGGAAAGGAGAAAGCAATTATCTGCCTTAAAATGATCCTTTTGTGAGCATTCACTACCACAAGTCAACCTGACAGATTTACTTCAGTGAAAGCTTTATCTGTCAGGGCATCACAGCCATGCCAGGGCAGGTTTGTCCCACTCAATCAGGCGACAGAGCTCAGGCTCTGTTCCCTTCGTGGACTGAGGGCCCCCAGCTGACAGGACTGGGAGAGGCAACAGGACAGAATGCAAAACCAAAAGCATCAGCTGAGTGCCCTTGTAAACAAATGCTGAATTAGCACCTTACACACCTTTGTCCTTAGCTCCCAAAGCCATCCTTCAGTTTCCAAGTGCTTTACAAATCATTAATCCATCATAGTAAAACAGGGAGGCAGAACACCATCCCCAAAAATACAGATGGTAATAAAGAACTGTTTAGCTGTTTGTCTGACCAAGAAAAGGCTATGTCAGAGCTGGGAATACAGGTGAAATTTCTCATTCCACATTCAAACAAGAAATAAGCATTAATTTCTCTCCTTAACTGTATATTCTGCACAGTTCTGCTCAGTATGTACTCTACAGCATAATTTAGTTACATCACACAGGGACACACTCAGATTTGGGAATAATCCCACATCCACACTTCCCTCTTAAGCAGTTGGTGGGCACTAGAACTGCACTCCCAGCTCAAAGAGCTCATACAGAGCAATCATGCTCTGGTCCAGTGAAGCAACTGGGACTCTGTTTCTCAATAGCCACATATTAGGCTTTTACCATTCTTACACCTCACCATACTGGAGGGTTGGTGCATTTTCATCAGTGTGTGCTCATAAGTGCCTTAGGCACTTATGGACTGCAAAAGACTCCTTTAGCTCCTGCAGAACCAGCCTTTCTGATTTTTTCCCCCAGAATTAGAGTACACTAGTTCTATTCTTCTCCAGTTAATTGTACATTACCATCTACCTTAGTAATGCCTTATAATAGCAACAAACAAAAACCAAATTTCACAAAGACATCAGCTGCATTTTGCCATTTCCAAACATTTTCTCCTTTGTCCCATCACCATGATTTAATGCTGTTTTGCAGGCTCATTGCTGAGCTAAACTTATGGGGCTGTGCAGTTATAGCTGGGAATGAGGCTCCTGAGGACTTCTAATGGACAACAGCTGTAAATAGCACAGAGCAAAATAAAATGTGCTCTCTTTTACAATTGATGAATACAGCTTTAACAACTCTTACCTCTTCTGGATATTGGTACAGAGTTCAGCATCTCAATTGAGAGGTTCATTCCTCAGTCAAAAAAAGAAAAAAAGAAACCAACAACCCTCTAAGCAACAGCATTTTCATGTCAGAAACCCAAGATAATTTGCCATAATTCTGCTAATTGCAATAGCACGGAGCTGCCAGAGACCCGAATTCTGCTGTTTCTCTCAAGGCTCATCAAAGTCTAAGTTTACTTAGACTCAGTTTTGGAAAAGCTCCTGGAGTCTCCAGATCTTAAACCCAGGAAACATGAGGGCAGGGAAAGAACAGAGACACTGTTCTCCTGTGGGTGACAACAGGAGGGCCCCATTACCTGGAGGTCCAGCCAAGGAAATCTCTCTATTCCAGTGAAAGTTTCCTTTGAAAGATCCTCTCCTGCCAAGCACATGCACAGCTCTGATATCCCACCCACAAGAGAGTCATAAGGAAGGTTTGTACAAGCAAGGAAACCACAGAGCTTGTTAACTGTCTGTTCCCTTCACAGGAGCCATCACAGCCAAATCCCACATCCAAATTCTGCTCCCCCAGAGTGTTCCCAGCCTGAAAACTAATGATGCAGCAAATAGAGCAAAGAGCTGATGACATGGCCATAAAACTTGCTACTCTTGAAACACCTGGAAAACAGCAGGAGTGGCCCAAACCTATGTTTTACAGCATATCCAGTTACTTTGGAATTATTGTGCTAACTGCTATTAACAGAGCTCATGAAAGGAGTAGACAGAGCACTGGCCAGGCACGCTGCACACTCAACTGGCAGCACCAGTCGAGATCTCAGTTCAGCTGCTTTCCCTTAATTCCTGACTTCCAGCACCCCCGTAACTGCAGTCCTGACCAGACCAGACCAGTACTACCCAGTACAGCTTACTGGTTTATACTGGTGCCCAGCTGCCCTTCTCTCCCTGCTCTTTCAGAGCCCCATGGTACAATTTCCCATGCCCTGATAGACTTCTGTTAAGGACTCACAACCTCAGGTTCTCTCTTACACCTCCTCCCAGGACCAGAACCGAGCTTATGTCCCCAGAACCCTCAGGCCAACATTAAGGCAGCTCCTTTCCAAGTTCTGAGCAAGCTGCCAGAAAGTTCAGGTTAGCCATTTATCTCTGCAAAGCCCACACTGCACATAACCTTCTCTGGGAATGTAAATAATAAAAAGAGAAAGTAGAGAAGTCTTTTCATGCTGCATAAAGCCTTATCCAACAAATCATGTCTCCTTACACTGTGTTACATTTCAACATGCCCAGGATATAACATGGCATCAACAATACCCACAGTGGGAGATTAAAGAACCACTGATTCCTCTTGTGAAACTTCAAGCAAAGAACCTTTGAATGATAATTTTACTAATGCATCACCTAATTCCCATCTCTCCTTCTCTTCACTCATTTTTGATTGTGGATATATGCATGAAAATGAGAGCTTTGTTCTTCCAGTCCGTGCTAACTTGCTGCTTAATCTCCTGCCTCTAAGGGTCCTCTTCTAGTCCTGTCATCACCAAGGTTCACTAAGAGGTGGCTTTGATGTCAGTAATCGTGACATCAATCGGGGAATGAGAAGCCTGAAAGAAAAGAACAAAACCCCATTAACACAGCAGTGTCCCTCATCAAGGGGAGCATAGAAAGGAAATGAAAAGCAGTTCCAGATGCCCTGACCTGGGCTGCTGTTCTAAATTATTTCAAGCTGAGGTTTGAGCCCTGCCATTTGTAAAGGGGCAGGGCGTTGAAATGACACAGGGCTAGGATTTCTTAAGGAGTCAAGGGGAATGATGTACACAGCATGTGAAAAATCCAATCTAGATCTGGGTCCTGGGCTGAAACTTTCTGGCTGTGCCTCTGCATACCTCTCTTTCCTTTGCACAAGCCTAGGGCCATTAAGACACAGCCTTCTTTATGTCTAAGTAAGCATGACTATCAGGAGCATTACACAGATCAAAGGGCCAAGTTTACCCCAGGACAGAGCAGAGAAAAACCGAGAAAGCAAAACTTTTCCTTCCAACTTAATTAGCTGTGCCCACTACAGGCTATTCTGTGAGTAAATGATGGGTAAACAGGAGGACCATCATGTAGCTCTTCCATGCATGTCACAGCTGCATCATGTCCTGGATACATCTTTCATGCCCAACCTGCAGAGTTATGAAAAGCCAGAGAGCAGAGAGAATACGGAGTGATACACAATTAATATATTAAAGTATATTTGTAAAAAACATCAAATACTGAGATCATGGAAAACAATGAGCCAGATCTGAAGCAGAATCTGTGTCAACTACTTTTCTTCTCTCCTAAAACTTTTCCACCAGTTGTCAGACTTTCAAGTTGCCTTAAGATAGAATAATTCTTCCCTGCCCATCTCCCCCTGCCCCAGATTGCTGTCTCCTTGCTGTGCCTGATTTTGGCTAGATGCTCCAAAAGCAGACACATCTTAATACAGAGGCAAAATACAGTCTAGCAGGACCAGCTGTTGTTTTCCAGAATTATCAATGAGCTATTCCTTTCTTAAATATTTCTGTATTAAATGTATTATTACTGTTACCTAGGGCAAAGAAGTGAACATTACAAATCATCTTGGCTGCCTGTTCTCTACCTTCAACTTCCAAGTTGCTTGGCAACCTCCTTTTGTGTACATGTTTTATGAATTCATTCACCTCTGAATCAGAGATGATCAGGGAGCTGAATGTGGGTACAGACTGCTCAGCCTCAGTTCTGCTTGACCTCCCACTAGCGCTGGGTTTGAACTTCAGGAAATTGGTAAGAAAGTTGTCGAGCCTGCTTTGGGGAAGTTTCCAAAATCCCAAGCTCTTAAAGCAGCAGGAACCACCATCATTATTTAGCAGGACCTTCAGTATGACTGAAGGCAAAGGAAACCCACATGAACTATTTCTGGTTCAAATCAAAGCATTCTTCTTGGGGGAGGTTGGAGAACAACTGAACCTCATTTTCAGGACTTACACTCATGGAAAGCCTACCATAACCCTTTGCAAATTGCCTCAGATTATAACTAACACCCCCATCCCATCCCAAGTGTGTGCACCTGCTTTAGTCTAGCAGAAATTTCCAACCACTGCATCATGCAGTCCTGGATACAACCACTCAGCATTCACTGGCACATCCAGTGCCACTCTGCACACCCTCTGAGCTGCTCAAATATCATCAGACTTCAAAAGTGAAACCATCCAGGTACGTTATAAAGCTGCTGTCAAGCAAGTTACCTGCATTAACCTCCTTCCAGGGTTGTCACCAGCAGAGGAATTCCTCTGCCTGGGTGCACCTCCCACACCTGTGCTCGCTGCTGCCATCCATCTCTGCTCCCCTCAGCCACATTCCCAGGGCATGGGGACAAGATGGGGGTAGCTGGCTAGGAAAAATCTCTCCTAAGAAGGACCAGGGGATTACAGCAGATGAGATAGTGATGTAAAGCAGTTGCAAAAATGGCAGCTCTCCTGAGACTTACAACAGTCAACGTCACAGCTGAGGCCAGGAACACTCTGTTACTTCCCTCTGCTCAACCCAGTGAGCAAAAGCAAATAGCTGTAGTGCTGTGCCCACTGCCAGCCACCGCCGCCCACCACAGGTTAGAAAAACTGATGAAAACTGAAGAGGTCATTGAAAATCATAAAATTATTAGAAGTCTTAGGCTGAAAATTTGCAGAAAAAGGGTTTCAGGCACAGAAAGAAAAGGTGAACAGAGAAGAAGGAGAAATAGCCTTTAAATTGCAAAAGGCTGCTATAAAGAGATTGCAATCACCTGTCCTCACTGCCCAGTGGGACTGGGATGCATAAAATGAAACACAAGTTGCTACCAGCTAAGCCAACCCATGGGCATCTGACTTCCCTTGCTGCTGTGCCCGAACACTGGCCCTCCTTCCTTATGGGTCCTTGTTCATAAAGTCCTGTGCCAAAAATCTCCACTCCAATACCCAAACCAGTGCCAGCAGATGCCTATAGCCACAGAAGGCATGACAGCTCCTTTAGAAACTTGGTCCATGATTCCCCTTATTCCTCTGGAACTAGCTCTCTGTTCTGAGGGCTGTTGGAATTACTATTCCAGTCTACAAGGCAGCTCTGCCAGCTACTGTGTTCTCTTTGATGCAAGGTGTCTGCTTGCTATTTAATGTTAGCCATTTTAAGCCATGTTAACCATTAACCACTAATTAGTGGCTAATCAGAAGTATTTAATAAAATATTTCAGAAATGTTTCATCGTCATATTTTGACATCATTAGGGCTTCTTCCCACATACAGAACAGAATTATTTATGGAAAATTCTGTCTTACCTGCTCATTTAGTGACAGTTTTGCCACTTCAAAATTGGAGTAATATAATTTCTGGGATTTCTCTCATTAGTAATGATCTTCCAAAGCCTCTTTATCACCCTTAGAATTATTATTTCTCAGCTTCTGCTTATATATCCCTTGAAAGGTGTGAGCAGCAACCACTAAGATCAGCTCCAACACATGATCTAGGTAGCTGATGTAGGAAGCTCCAGATTATCTGTCAGAAGGCAGGCAAAGATCTATCATCCCCTGCTTCTATAACACACACATTATGGCTTTAATTTGTTCTGTGGCAGCAGGCAATTTCAGATACTCAAGTATTTTGTACTGCCATGGCCAGGCCATCAATCCATGTGTTTTTCAGTCAGCATGGGAGAAATGTAGACTGTCTTGCAGAGATGCAAGGCTTCTGAGACCTGGTGAGCAGTAAAAACCAGTAATTTTCAAGTTAGGCATTTATGTGACTTTCACCTTCTGGGGTTTTTGCACAAAGACAAAAAAGCTGAACTGAGAGAAGGACCTGAACATTGTTCTAAACAGTCCCATGCCTAAAAGAAGGTGCAGGCAGGAGATGAGTACACAGAGACCTGAAGGACAGCTGCTGTCACAGGCAGAGTGCAGAGATCCATAGAAATATAAAATCCATGGGCTCTTTTCCGAGAGAAGGATTTCATCTGAAATGAAATCAGGCAGGAGGAGCAGACTGAAAAAGCTTCCATTGTCATAAAAATATCTCCCTGGGTAATCCACAGTGATGGAAAAAGGAAACCCTGATAATTTATGTGACAGTTTAATGGGATTTTGATGACATATGATACTTTAGAAAGAATTTGCCCAAACAGGACAGACAGGACTTTAATAAGGCTTCAGCTCCGAACCAGCAATATTTTCACCCCTTGCTTTTACATTTCATTCTACATACCCACTGCTCACTCACAGCTCATCTTTCTCATGTGCAAGGCACATTTCAACACTGTGAGAGCAACAACTGCACTTTCTGGTTAGATCCCCTGCCAGAGAGGCTTCTGAATATCTGATCCCTAAAGGGATCAAGCTGCCTTTGCACCTACAGGGCAGAGCATCACTGAGCTGTGAACTCTGAGGCATGAGCTGCCCTCTGGCTATGTCCCCTGCTCTGTGGATGGCACTAACAGCTTCTGTGCCGAGTTTAAGGGCAGCAGACAGACAGTCTGGAGCAGGAGGTGCTGGCAGAGGGGATGCCCCCAGAACACACTCCAGGAATAAATGGCTTTCACAGAGTGAGAAATGCCCCAATCCCACCTCCTGCCTGTGGAGGACACAGCCTTTACCCCCAGTACAGCACCCCGTGCCCTTCACTGCCACGGCTCCCAGGGCAGGCTCAGTGCAAGAGGAATTGCTCAGAGAGCCAAACCTGGGTGAATCTGGGGTTAATGGGATGAAACTCCACAAAGGAACATTTAGATTGAATATCAGTGAGCTACACTAAAAAGTCTTCCCTGTGGAGAGGTGGAAGTTAACATTAAAACCACATTGCCCAGAGCACAAGGAGTCGTTTTGTACACAATAATCTTGCAGTGGCTGGGGACAGAAATAACCCAATAGGAATTTGTTTTCTTTGCTAACTTCAGTGGATCCAGTTAAGAAGCCTAAATTTTGCTAAATTCTCCTTCTGGGAAATCCAGGCATGAAAGGAATGATAAAAAAATTGGGTGAAGATCTCAATATTTTGTCCACTCTGAGACGAACTCAGAACCTGCAATGAGGCCTGTGAGCCCTAAAATAGGCATGAGAAATGGAGCCCCTCCAGTGTTTCTTTCACTGCTGGGAATAACAGCCAAGTTTAACAGTTTCACACAAGTTTAAGTTGTGTAGTATTTCAAGCTGTTCTGTTCTTTTGTTCTACAGAAGACAAACTCTGTAGTTTATTAAAAAAAAAAAAGCTCTTTACTCTTTATGCAGAACATATTTAAAACCCACCTATTACCACCTACAGCATAAAGTAATGTTTATTCTTAAATATGTGTTGTGCTTTTAAGTGGCACAGATCCATCTCTCCCTGACTTGAAGTCCTCCTCAGGGAATGACTTGAAAGTAGTAAAATATATTAAAAGAAAGTACAATCACAGCCTCTCATTGTCAAAAGGGATAAAATATCAATTTTTGTTAAGACAAAAAGCATCACAGATTGCCTCTGATGATAAAAATTAAATTTTTTGTCTTCACTTGATTTGATATTTATCACTCATTGCTCCAGAATCAGTCAAGCAGGGAATGTTTCTTAAAAATATTATTCTGTATTTCTCCTAGTAAGCTTTCCCATAGTAAGCAAACGATGGCAATTTTAAATTGTGTGTTTTCTTGCATATAAAAAGCACAGAGGAAAAAGGAAATAAACAAAAAGTCTACAAAAAAACTTCTATCACTTCAGTGTGTCAACTGCTTCACAGTAAAGGACCTTCTACAGGTTGACCTCATTTGTGGCATCACTAAATTGACTTTTGCATCATTGCTGTGTATCCTAAATCTTGGAACTGCACTGTCCAGAGCTGATCCCAAAGGAAATTCTTGCTTTCCACAAACAAGAGACCAATGAGGTAAAACTCTTCAAATTTTGAATCATGAATCTTGTCTTTGTGGCAAGATCTTAGATGAACTCCCCAAATACCTGAGCAAAAGGACACAAGTAAGGGGTCAACATAAAAGGCCGTTCAATCAGATCATCAAGAGAGCAAAACTGATGCTGCCCCAATGGTCTTGTATCATGACATAAGCAGCAGCATTTCATCTCCTAAGACTGCATGACATGCTGTGTGACAGACCACAGGCAGAACATAAGTGTTCCAAGAGAAATAGCAGAGATGAGCCCTGAAGTTCCCAACTAGGTTCATACTGTACTTTTTTTTTCAAGCAGTCCTACTACTGAGATATCCTAAAGATAAAGGAGGAACCAGGCTGATACAGCACAATCTGAGTCCCAGACTACTTGACAAAACTAGGTGGAACAAAATTTGCCACTGCATAAAGCAGATAACGTGCAGAAATTTCAAACAGTCTGTGGAAAGACACACTAAGCAGTCCCTGTCTCAGGTCAGTAAGTTCTTCCCTTCAGATGCCAGCAAAATGATGTCTAATGGATGATGTCTTCCTGCATCAATCACTGCAGAGAGCAGTGTGTCAAGTTAGGAAGAGTCATCTGTTCGAGGAAGTAAGAAGGTAGGAAGGCTAGGGTGAGGAAAAAATGTTCTTTTTATCCCCACAAGTTGCTACAAAGCATAGAAAAGGTTCTCATGAATAAAGGCTGCAGAAGAGCCTTGGCAGCCCCAGAAGAAATAGAAGCGGAACATGTGATGTCCTTCCTCAGCACTCGATGTATCACTGCAAAAGTGGGAGCTTTCACACAGGAGAGCTTTTAGTTCTTCATAGTTTCCTAAGTGATATTAAATTTATTTAAAAAGCATTCACCAGAAGGTTCTTTTAGGCAAATAATTTAACAGCACAATTGATAGCTCCTAATCAGTTTGAATTTCTGATGTGTAGTACACAGACTGACTTCATAAAGCTGGTACTGTGATGTTTCTTCAATCCCAGTGCCTTCCTGCACTTTCACCCCAACAGTTCCACAGCAGAACTTTGAACTTTTCCAGCTGACCCTGCCCCAGAATCCTTCCACTATAGCTCATTTTCTCTGTACAGCCTGTGCAACCCACAGCAGGAGCTCCTCTCTTAACGTGCCATAAGAAACACTCCTGCCAAAACCATTATATTCCAAAGCATTCACTGCCACTTTCATCTCCTGCTCTGTAAACTCTGAGTGCTTTTAAAGGAAACATTTATTTATATAGAAGAAAATCCCTGTAAATCATGGTTGTGACAGGCTAATGGCTAGCATTGCAAAGATGATTTATCTTCCTGCTGTATCTAACAAAGCTTCTTATGTTAATACCTTGTTTTCAAAATATGAAGAGACTTCTAACTGATGTTTTCTAACTGCAGGAATATGCAGCTAATGAAAAATGCCTTGCATCAAAAAATAACCTTCACCTGCCACCCAACACTCCCATCAACTCTCACAATTATTTCTTTCCTCTGTATTACTTAGGGTGCTTCCCTCATGGATGAAGAAACCAACCATTCAGTCTCATTACCTGTTTATAATCCAAATTAGTTTTAGGGTTTGCATGCATTACCTGCACGTTTTAATTAGATATATTTTATTTGATTCCTGCCTATTAAATTACATTTGAGGCAGGTTATATGGCCTCATGGGGAGCACTACCCTTTGTGCAAACAGAAATTTTTTCAGGGCTGAGCCCAATTTCACATTACATGTTGATAGGCTGGCAAACAAGGCCATGGTGTCTGTGTGGGAAGTGATGCCCCAGCTGGTAGGAGAGACTTTTGAAAAGCTAGAAGGAGGATCCTGGGAGCATTCTGATTTAAAGGGTATGATCTAGGGTATGAAATGAAGGAGCAAGCCACCACTGATGTGCCATTTCAAGTCCTTTGCCAGCACAGGGACTATAAGCACCTCATTTTTGGTCATTCATGGTTAATAATGGCTAAAAATGGGGAGAATAGGGATAGTGGGGACACCACAGCCACTGACACGCCCAGAGCCCTTCATCTGTCTCTTGCTTATTCTTTCAGCCTGTGGCCAGCAGCTCTTTTTGAAGCTCAATTCCCATGGGCTGAGTTGTGCCTCATGGTGACCCTCTAGCTGTTGTTTTTGTGCCCTTTCAAAATGCTTGACAGAACTGTCACAGAAGGAGCTTGGCATCTGGAAGCTGTGGCAGACACGATATGACCTGATTCATAAAACACAGCTAAACAGCTTGGGCTGCCAGAGGCCAGGATTTACAGGACTGAGCTTGAAAATGGCCTTCGATGCCTGTTCTGCTAAATGCACTTCCCTGCTCCACACAATGACAATTCCCAGGTTGTGTGAGGGTGACCTGCAACACTGTGAAGTGACAAAGCAGACAAGACACTAGAGACACTAATCTTGTTGCAGCCTATGCTGTTCAGTGCTACTCAGGACAGGAAAGGAATGATCTCAGCTCGGACTGCACCTTTTGCACATGGCTACAGGGGTAGGAAGGACCTAAATTTAAAAAAAAAAAAATCAGAAATTTTTCAGAAATTCACAGCAAGCACAAAGAAAAAAAAATTAAACGAGAGAGAGTTTCTACTGTATTATCCACTACAGCCTCATTTTTACAATAAAAGCCTCTCTGCATTTTTATTTCCAGCAGGCACGGCCTGATCAGAGAGGAATTTAAGGACTTTCTGCCCTCCCATCCATCTACCTATTTTCTTCATCTCTACTTCAATCACTAGTTACAGCCTTCTGTTAGGTGCTCACCATGGGACCTAAACATCCTCTGGGAAACCTGTCAAAGTCAGAGATGCCAGTGATAATAAATTCCATCTCACTCATCTTCTCTAGAAGCACTTCATAAACTGAAGATTACATGTTTCAAGTGTGTTCCAAGTTATGAAGGTAAGGATTTACAGCCAAATCAAGTAAGTTGCCCAAGGATAAAATACAGATCAGGCAGAGCTGGAAGCTCAACAGCTGTTTCCCAAAATCCAGTCAAAGAATTCTGTGCCATCCACACTGACCCTAGAAGGGATTTTCTACATAATCCATTACTTCAAATCACTTCCTCCTCTTTTCATTAGCTATGAAAATTAATTGAATTGTGCACTTAGACATAATCAGTAGAGCACTCTCTCGGTCATGTTATTTGTCCTATATCAAGATCAGCTGTCATTTTCATTCTGGAACCCACCCATCCTTCCCAAAGTTATCAAGCACACACGCATTTGCAGAGTGCTAAGGTATTCCTTTATCCATCACTATCATGCCATGTTTTCAGACTAGGGGGAAAAGCAAAAGATTACATGAAAGTGATAAGGGAAGAATGAGGAAATAAAAGTGAATATTGTAGTAGGTCTCTCTGGTTTTCTTAAAAAATAAAACAGAAACAAAACGAAAGTCCCTAAGTTGTCCACAAGTCCTTCCTTATCTGTGGGCCAAAACATACTTCCAACCCCATTCTGACTTCTTCATTTATTCATCACTTCTGTTCACATCATGTTTTAATAAAAATTTCAACATATTTAATTTAATCTCATTATTTCAAAGCACCCAGGCTAAGCCAGAAATATTTTCAAAAGAGTTTGTTAAACAAATTCAATGGAAAAAAAATAGTAAAAGCTTATAAAAAGAATTGCCAAGTGGCAAGGAAAATTACTTTCTTTTCCCCCCCACAGCTAAGTAGCACAAAAATTGCAAATGATAGAGCAAATTAAATTCTAAGCACACTGGTGATTTGATAGATATAATTTTCCAAGTGTTACAGCCACACAATAAGTGCCCTGAAATGATACAGAAGTCCAAGTTTAGCTGTCTGGAACACTGGTGCACTTTGCAGTATCTACCATGTCACTTGTCAACTCGTTGATCTTATCAGCATATTTGCAGTCTGAGTAGAGCAGCTGTCTCCGCTTGGTTTTTATTTCTATTTCTGCATTAGAAACAGGTGGGCAAGCTCAGAGAGCTAACACGTTTCTTTTTGATGTAGAGATGGACAAATCCCCTCATTAACAGAACGGCCTTTTAAAAATCATTATGGGGTATTTTTAGTCCCATTTCATTTTAGTATTTCTGTATAATTGCAGGCCATTAATCACAAATACTTGTTTCTACAATCTGTCAGTTATAGGCAACAAGTAGTATCAGCCTGTGGCGTCTGCAAACTATTACTTTCAACATATTGCTGGCTTATTTTACAGGGATAAGATTGGCTGCATCAGTCACACAGGAATGGATCTCATTCTCCAATTACTGAAATTAGACCCAGTTAAACAGGTCAGGCAGAAATCCGCACAGACCTTCCCAGCAAAATCAACTTACAGGTGGGAATTAAAAATAGCAGGTGTTCAGAATTCCAGGTACAAAACCAGGAGAAAAACAAATGCATACCATGTATTGCAAATGTGCCTCCTCACTCAATCATGCTCTTGGATAGATTAATATTAGGATCAGCACATAGAAATAGCATTTGATTAAAATCAGCACATAGAAATAGTGTTTGCTACATTTCACAAGAGCCCCTCACATGGATATGGGCAGAGTAGCTGAACAAACTATCTGCTTGAAGCTCTGGCAAACATGCACTAAAGCTGTTCCATACAATCCAAACAACTCCAGGCATTTGTAATACATGACTAGCTAGGTCAGCCTTTATCAGACAAAAATGCATAGCTTGGAACATTAAATCCAGAAATTAGATTGTTGTTTTCCAGAAAGTTTTCAAAGCCTTGAGGTATCAGCTGAATGACTTTTCTATTTTCAAGTCAGATGCAGTAGACAGTCTCTCCAAATCAGTCAGCCAAGATTTAAAAGCACCAAGAAAGTTCCCAGTTTGAAAGGATAAAGGTGAAAGCAACATGAAAGTTACAACGCCACCCACACTGTTTCCCAACAGTCTGCTAGTTCTGGGTGTTGAGGAAGGGTTTGCCTGTGCAAGCTGAAGCCTATTGTTGGAGTGAGAAATTCAAGAATCACAGGATCACAAAAATTCTACCTCAGAGTAGCAGAGTTCCCTGTTAGCAGGACACACTCTGGGTTCTGTCACAGCCTAGCAGTTCTTTAACACAAACTGTGCAAGACTTGACAAACTGTCCCCTGAGCTGAGTTCCCAAACTAAAAGCAATGGTTTGCTAGAAGAGTGGCAGACCCCACTTTTTGCCAAGTCTGCCCAATCTTGCCATCCAAAATAGTTTGTTCCCACAAGATCTTCAGCCATCAGAAAGCAATGTGTATCTACCTCAATCTGTGCATCACCACAGCTTTTCTGGAACAGAAAAGAAAAAAATATTGAACCAGAAACAAAAACTGCTCTCTGAGATGGCAGGAGTGGTTGTGTGGGTCTGACAGCAGCTGGTACATGTGCTACACCCCCCGGGACTTCCAGCCACAGATTACTCTTCCACAAGGCCAACCTGCCAGCTGTCCTGCTCCCAACTCTCTGATCACAGCTTGCCTAGCAGTGATCAATGAGGAGACACAACCAAACAGAAAAGAGAACAACTCATTACATTTCTGCTGTTCCAAAATGCCAATTTCTTACCTTACAGAAGGCTTGAACCCGAGGAACTTCTTACTGACCTTTTAATTCAAGGAGCAAGAGTGATGCACAGGCTGCCCCACCATCCACACCTTCAACACGACTGACCAGACACAACTATTTTAACACAGGTGTCCAGGAGAAAACCCAACTGCCTTCAAGACAACCCCCTTTATACATCAGTATGTGCTCCAGACCTTCTGACTCCTGAAAAACAACCACCCTGTGTAATATGACACGGGACCAACTGGACAGTATTGTGACCAGATGAAGGAACCCCTTCCTGACCTTGACCTTCTCAAGGCTTTTATCTTGAGACACAACCATTGACTCCTCACACCTTAACAAGCACATTGGTCCTATCAATATTCAATCTCCAGTGACGATCTGACCCTAAAATTATGTCCTCCCTCTCACAGCCCATCTCTGCCTCATCGAGGAGAGATTTACCTCAATCCAAATGCTTCTCGGACTGTAGTACTTACACAGTACTACAGTGACCTTTTAGCACATGCCCCACAGGACTGTACACGACTAGGATTTATGGCCAGGCATGGGAAATGTGCCATTCACAGAAGCATGCTGATCTGGGTGGGGTTTTTTTTGGGTTTTTGGGTTTTTTTTGTAATTTGAAGTTGATAATAGAAACCCAGTAGCAGTTTAATGCTTGTTCACCATTTGAGGGAGTAAAAGCTGCCTGGGGGCTCTGCTGGGCTGTATTTCAATACTTGGATTGACCATTGCAAACACAACCCTGCAGGTTTCTCACGAACTGTTTTTGCCTAAGGGAGAGAAGATGTTTTTTTCCCCCTTCTGTTAAGACAAGAATTTGGGCAACCTAGCACTCCTGTAGAAGCTGGCAGGTCCACTTCAATGAGAACTGATCCTGGGGTGTTGTAAGACAGGCATATTCCAATCAGCTGCCTATAAATTTCCAAAGCAATATAAGAAACACATACAACCAAACCATTTCCAGTGTCATTGATAATTTTCAATGCCTTGTAGCAAAACCACAAGAAGCACCACACTCCTGTGAGAAGACCCTTCTGAGGCACTTGACAAACCAATCAAGAAATAAAATAATTATGACTAAGATATGCTAATTTAGATTTTTCAAGATGTTTAATTCATTAGTGTATCAGAAAAGGCTGTTATGTTCTGGAAGTCTGGAGCATTGCCAGCCTTAAGCACAACTGACAGAATCATAGAATACCTTGGGTAAGAAGGGACCCACAACGATCACCAAATTCAGCTCCTGATGTTCTAGCCCAAGTTCATACTGACCAAGAAGATATTGATAACTTATGTTCCAAAAAATTCTGCCTTTAATCTTCTCTAGAAAGGAATGCAAAGGTTATAAATCTCTTGGGGCAGAAATAAGACTGTTATAAATCAAAGAAGGAAAGGCAGCTGAACAAGTGCTGAAAAAAGTGCTACAGAATTTTCTGCTCTATCCCCTAAGCAGAGACAGCTAGAAAAAATATCCAAATTTCAGCAGGAATTTTATTTTAAACATGGCAGCTGAATGAAGAACACTACAAATAATCTCATTTAAGGTGCTTATTTTGCCATCATGCCGCATTAGGCAGAGGGTGGGACAGAATGAGAGATTACCCTAATATTTACTTTCTCTCTTTGCTAAAAACACTGTGATTGTCTATGCTTCAAAGCCCAGTTTTAGCATCCTTGTTCAGTGTTTTCTGTCCATTCCTTGCTGCCTTGACTACTGGAATTCAATATATTAATATGCATTTTGCCAAGCTCACAGAAGGCTGACCACAGTGTCAAAGCTGTGCTGGCAGAGTCGGCTCCACCAAACGTTGGGAATCAAAGAGCATCTGATCCATCATGAAAAATACTGGCCTCAGCCTGCAGACAACCATGTGTCTGTCTCACAAATTTCATATTCCATTCCACCAGCTTCCATCTTTATGGCAGCAGGCTGGATACTCAAACAGGAGCATAGATTTGCAGAAATTTGTCTGCTCTTTTTTGCAAGGAGCTGCCAACGCTGTTGTGACTGGGATATCAGAAGGAAAAAGCAGAAGAGATGTTTGAAATTGAAAGACAATCTTGAAAAATTTCAGCACACACCATCAGTGTTGCATAACTGGAGAGCATTGCTTTGGCTTCAGAAGCTTAAGAAACTGTCTATTCAACTGGAAAAAAACATATTCTCAATTCTATAATTATTTAGCACTGTGGAACACATGACAATTTTATTCAGCCTTTCTTCACTGCTGCATTAAAGCAGGATAACAGTTTTCACAACAGCTGACTCTTCCTCTCACCAAAAACAAAGTGTTTGGTACAAAGTGAGAGAGAAATCAGCACCTCTGCCTGGAAGCCCTGCAAATTAGGAGAAAATCTTCAAATCAAAAGAATACAAAGACACAAACCTCATTATTGAAGATGCAAGGATAAAGAAAAAATGTTTTTCTCCAGTTTTCTATAATAATCTCAATCAATTTCTATACACAGTAAAATCTGTTCACTTTTAACCATAATCACAAATAAGGAGAAGAGATAGAGAACTGATGAAAGGAAAAAGCAAAACAGATCTGTAAATGGAACACTTGAAAGAAATGTAATGCTGGTGGACACTTTCTGCATAAGATAGCAATTTGGTCCACATTATATACCTAGACAGCTACAAAAACAGTCTGTCAGAGGTAACATTTTCTGTTCCCATTCAGTAGAATTGCCATCTAATGGGAGACCACCCAAGGAGCAGGGGCTTTCTTCAGTTCTTGGTTACTCTCCCGAGATTATCATCAATAGCAGCAATGCTTCTTTCTTCTTGCATGACATTAGCATGGTAAAAATGTAATTCTAAAAGCCTATCAGACCTTTCCACAGAAAGCAGTCAGCACCCAGGCAGTTCTGGGGGTGTGGATTGGTCCCCATTTGGCAGACATGTGTGACCTGAGGGTCCATCAGCAGTGCCTGTGCTGTTTGCATGTGTGCCGGAGGGAGGATCTCATGCAGTGACAGTGAGGAGCAGATGTGCTTGCTGGTGTGAGCTGCTTCCAGCCAGCACAATGCCAGGTTAGCACTCCAGATGAATTGCTACAGGCAGCCCTTCTGCCTGCTGAAAAGATCATTACCAATCAAAGCAGGTCATTCTACCTCCTTATTTCAACATTATTAGATGAGAGCTTCCTTTAAGGAGTGCAGTTTCCTTTGGGGAGGACTGACTCCAGTAAGGTGTTGAACTAATTTGATCCCTGTTTCACCAGGAGATGTGCCATCCCCAGGTTTGAAAAAGTTATTCAGGAGAGCTTGAGCCTTTCATAATTAACATGCAACACTGGCTGCCACACGGGGAGCAGGCACAGTTATAATAACTCGGAGTCAATAATTCATAAACTATAATGCATTATTAATCAATTATCGAGGCCTGAATTACATTTAATGAGATTAAGCTGATTGGAGCACTAAGCTGTTCGAGTCATATTGATTTAATCAATGTGCTTAATTAAACTGTGTACATTTTCCACATGACCATTATTTCCCAGTATCCTGCACAAGTGGCCCCTGCAATTCACATCCTCTGCTGTACTTTGCCCAGGAATTGCTCTTTGCTGCAATTTATATTTAAAGGTAAAGGGCTTGTTTCTTCCTGAAAAAAAAATCAAAGTTGCAAAACAACCATCTCAATAGCTTACACACGCAAATTGAGAAATGCTAGAACAGTTTTTCCCAGCAACTGTGCCTTTTTTATTCCATAGGTTTAAGATGAGACCAGGTAAAGACACCTCATTAGTCTCACTTTATCCCTCCTTCCAGCTCCAGGAACATCTGTAGATTCAATGGTATGAGCATCCTACCATATCTATACCAAAAACATTACTGTATCCTTCTTCAGAAACATACCTAGACAAAAAATGTGCTTCAGATCCCCAGGAGACAACATTTAAAATAAGCAGGTGTCATTATCTTTTTTTGACAATATTCATAATGGTTTCCTCAGCCATGCATGAAGAGGACATATGATGACAGAAGAGCAACTCAAAGTGACAGATATTACAGATGTAAATCCATTTGCTGGTGTCATTTTTGTTTAATTTCCCTCACCTCTGCTGCTAATTATCTGGGACAATTTGGGTTAACTTTAAACCACAAAATTCAGATCTATAATGCTTTCCATGGCTAAAAGGACGCTCATTAGGTGTGTTGACTCTGGAATACACACAATACACTGAATAATCACTATTATTAATGGGGCTGACAACAGGACAATCAGCCATGAAGAGAGTTGTGCAATTCCTTGGGGACTGTTTGAGTCATTACTCTGTGTTAGCACTAACCAGAATGGCACCTACACTCTATCACACCTCAGAGGTTTCCTGCCCCTTCCCTTCTCTAACTAAAGGTGAGAGCAAATCCACCCCAACTCAGGGTTCAGCCAGGAAACACCTCCTGAAAAACGCCCATATGGCAGTGTAGAGTGTACACTGTTCTTTTCCGACCAATCATTTTGCTTTTGGTGGTTTTAGTTCCACCACTCTGTTAACATTAGCAAGATATCACTGTCCTTTCCTTTCTTAATGAGAAGACAATTTTATCATTGCCTGTGTGTCAGTGTTTAGATATTTTCCTTACACTTCTTTGGAGAGTTAATCTGTCCATTTGCTCTGTCACTTACAACAGTATCCTACTGCTTGCAGGGTCTACTCAGCTGTCTGCCAGGGAGTTTAGTAGAGTTACAAACTGCACACATGCATAAATAATACTGTGAATTAAGAGTTTGCAAACTATTACTGAGTACACATACACACTGCTAACACTGCCTTCACTGGGCTCTGTGTGTGTGACAAACTGAAGAAAATCAGAGCTCTGCAAACACCTATTAATTCAACAAATGGGAAGTTGGCACCAGGATTTGGAAGTTTTATCATTCTCCTTGTGTCTGCATTCATTTGAGAATGCTCTGAAAGACATTGGGAATTGCTCTCCCTTCAAAAGTCCCTTTAACTCTCATTAGACAGACCTAACACAGCCAGAAATAATGTCACCCACACACAGTCAGAGTGATTTTACCTTTATCACAAGACCATGGAGGATATTGCAGTTAGGATGGGTATTAAAGACATCTGTACTAGCTGGATGCTGAGCCTTCATCTGGTGGCAGGAAGGGCAAGTTTAAAGTTAAATAGCAATCAAGATAGACCCTCTCAGTTTCTATTTTTTCAAGTCCATGGAGCTGCAAAGCCCAGCAGGGACCACTGACCAGCCCCAGGTACCCACAGACATGGATCAAGTTTGAGTGGAGTTGTGCTGACTGGAGCTGAGTGGTTGCATGAACAAGACTAAAAGCACAGGAAGCCAAAGATTTCCCAGCTCACCTCTTTCTGTCTTCGTATCAATTTCAGAACTGAACATTTAATAAAAATTGTTCAGGACACCACTGTCATATAAAGGGCAGGTATAAAGAGAGGAAGGAGAAAGGAGCCTAAAGTGAATATCAAAGCCTCACACAAACAAGGCATAATGAAGGAAAGAAGTAGCCCATTTTTCTTTCCTTCAGCACGGCTTGTGCTTCCTATTAACAAGGTGCACGTTAATAAATTTAACTCAGACAAATTTAACCATCCTAGAACCACATTAATCAAAAGCCTGACAAGAGCAATCTGAGAGCTGAGAAAGGGAAGTAAAGCACAGCTGACGCAGAGGATGCCATGCCCTCACTCTTGCTGGGCACTTCCAATACAAAATAACTCCTTCCCACTGCACTCCTACAAGGCTGACCCTGCTGCCTTCCCAGTACTCCTCACCCACCCAATGACTCTTTATCTGTGATGTTTCCTTATCCCTATGTGTGTCTATACTTGAGAAAGATTTAGACTATTCCAGTATGATCATGTGCAGGAGCTACAAATTCCTGGTGAGATTTGTGCTACTGGTATTGCTGAGAAGAAACCATCAAGGTACAGATTAACGTATGTAACAAAAGCAATATAAATTTGATAGGAAATTAAAATTACTATAGCTTATAAAAATGAAGCAGTGGACTAAACCAGAAGGAAAAACCAAGGGCAGTCCATTTTTATTCATTGCCCATGTGCCAAGTTCCACAGTGCTGGAGCTCCACGTTCCTTCTCAAGCTGAAATTCCCATGCATGGAGAGTGTACAAAGCCATGGGATTTACTGCAGGGAAATCCTCCACCCTTTGGTCTCCTCATATTTAGCTCTAAGTCGTTGCTCTTGAGTTATGTTTCTAGCATGGAAAACATTGACAAACAGGTCCTTCCTTCAGCCAAAACACTTCACAGAAAGATGGCTATGTCATACAAAATGAGGAAACTGAGAAGTAACTGCTGATCAAAGCCACACAAAGCAGCACAAATTACACTAAGTGCATCCCCAAAAGCCATAATTATCCAAGCTACTCCAACAAAATAAGCACATACATGATTATTCAGATTTGCCTACAGGCATCCCCACAGCATAAAACATTGCTGTGCTTCCACTTGATAAAACAATAAATATTTTCATCACTTAAGAGTATTGGTGTTTACTTCTACAGTCTTGAAAACTTGAGTGAAACTGTGGTTACTTGACAATGTCTTTCCACCAAAAAATTTCTTTTTCAGTTGACAGCTGAGCTTTCTGCATGTTCTGTTTTGATTGAGTTCCATGGGCTCATGGGTAGATGTAGGAGTCTGGAATCTTATTGTAGTGCAAAGCTTCAGAGGATGGGTTTAGTGGCACAGGATTTCATGGCATTTCAGGGAGAGCTACAAGCTCCCACTGGCTTCATGTATTACCACAAGGCAGGAGATATTTTTTTTTTCTTTTGACAATAAAGCGGACTTAAGCCACATAATTGGGGTTTGAACCTAGATGCAGTATATTAAATAGTCTGAAGCATTCAGAATAAGTGTCTGTTGAAATTGTTCATAGATGCCTAATGAATCTTTCGGCAAACCTGGGCTGAATAAGCAAGCCAAGTCTTGTCTCTGCAGACAGATTAACAACCTTTGAAAACCTGCCAGGCTCTCTTCTAACGCTTGCAAGAAACAGAATATATTCAGAATATACTGAGAATACAGTGGTCCAGAAAATGGCCATGCTCACCATACTTTCTTGAAATTGTTGTGTTTAGTTTGGGTTTTTTTGGTTTTGTTTTGTTTGGTGGGTTTTTTTGGTTTTGGTTTTTTTGAGCTTTTTCTTTTTTTTTTTTTTGCCTTGCTATGGCAAAACACAAAACACTCATTTGAGAAAGTCCTTTCAATGCCAAAAGAGCAAAAGTCCAATGTTTAGGATACTGACTCTCATGTGACTGACTCACTCCCAGCCCTTGCTTAGATAAACACAAATATTAGCTCAGTTTTTGTTTTGTACCACCATTGGAAAGGATTTCCCACTTGGGCAGAAAACCTTGTTCACTGCATGCCCCTTCCAGATGGCTCCAATCCTCAAATAAAATATTCCAACTTATTTTCAGCTGCCCCCTTGAGACCTTCTGCAATGAGGTGTCAGAAAATAACATCTGAACCAGGTGATCACCTGTCGTGTGCCAAAGGTAATTGATTAGCAACCTCCCCTTCCCCAGCTCCCACCCACTGGTTTTCTGTATCATTATTACCATGGAAAAAATATGCTTAAGGGCAGCAATTCTCTCTTCAAGCCAGGCATGGACAGCCACAATTAAAGCTGTGCATTTGCATCCATATTATAAATTCCCCATGTAGCCTCTACTTGGCTATTTTGCTTTAATATTTCAACTGAGAAAAGCATGTTCATGATATAAACTTGCTAATCCAGGGTAAAAATCTGAATTTGTCATCAAGTTATTACAGTAAAAATGGTATGAGCTCTGGATGATTACACTGTAATGTCAGGATAACTGCAGTCACTCTGATCTAAACCTGAACCAAAAAGGATCGCAATAACTTTCACCAATTCTCATATTTCAGCTCCCTTTCAGTTTAGAAGAAATCTGCAATGAGAACTGTGGTTCATGTCACAGAATCCCTTTGGATTCTTCTAGTCTAAGATCTAAGTGAGGTAATGAAACCTTTAACATCCAAAAAGATCTTAAGACAATTCAAATATTCACAAGCCTCAAAGGCCTCAACTTGTGTTATGTTTGAAGAGATAAAAAAATTCATTGCATACCTTGTTCCTCATTTCAGAAAAAAATCAAGCTACATATAAGTAGTTAATGATTTAGAATCTAAAATCATAGCTAACCCAATGTGATGGTAATCAGAATCTTCTCACTCGTTGTTGAGTTAGAGAAACAGGCATATCTTAATTTTGTTCATCAAGGCCACTGAAGGTCTAAATTTTTGGCTCTCATGGTGAAAAATAACCAGCTCTAGATGTAAAATGGCAATTAGAATATTTACTATTAAACAGTACATCATCAGTATGGTCTCAGACAGAATGCAAAGAGTTATATTGTGTCCAGATGGATCTACTGGAGGAGCTGGAACTTCACCAGAACACTTCAATTGCTGGTCCAGCTGGGAATGAGTTATCTTGTATTGGGGTGTTTTTTTTAAATTTAAGATTTCAAAATACATAAATAATTCTAGTAGAAAACATAAAGTACAAAAAAGACCCTTGTTGAATTAGTTATTTCACAGTTTTTTGCTCTAGGAGATATTTTATTTTGAACTTTTCAAGTGCTTTACATCAGTGAGGGGAAATTAGAAGTACAAAATGGTAACAGTTCTCCTCCCTCCTCCATGGAAACCTATAATTTTTAAAGAGCATCATAATTGGCTATTCCTTGTATTTATATTCCTTTTTCCTAAATGAGAAAGACAAGAAAATCATCATGTTCACAAAAGAGGTTGTTATTGTCTCTGCTGACAACTCACCAGCATTGTTTTTAATGCTTCATTGGGCTACTCACAGAATTGCTCCAGGTCATCTCTGTTTTTAGACTCAGGCATGGCAGTGATTGTGAGCAATGGGCATGGATTCCCTCCTAGAGTCTGGCAGAGTGTCTGCTGCCTCCAGTAAACCTTCTTAGGGTTCCTGTTTTGTTCCAGGATATCAAGATGGGACTGAAAAAGAAGCAAGGAAGAAGATTTATAAAGCAGTTCATGCTCTATAAAACCTGACTTTATTCTAGTAGCTTGTACATTGTTTTTGATATTAATTTCATATCTTGCTAACTTCCCAGCTCCTCTCTTCTGCCAGTTAATATCACCACCCTTTACATCCCACAAATATGCACAAGCCATTCACAATACATCCCAGTTCACTGAAGCCACACAGAATATTTATTTTTATATCATGATCTACTTGAGGGTGTCCCATTCTGTTGCAGAGGGGTTGGACCAGATGACCTTTAAATGTCCCTTCCAGCTCAAACTATTCTATGATTTTGCCTGAACAGTTCCTAGGTGCTTTTGTTAGCATAATGAAATTTCTATGCATACATGAAATCCAAAAGAGAAGCATTTACTCTTGATATTTTAATAAGAGTTTTGTAGAAATGTGAGAAAACTCACCAATTTTGAACAGGATTGATTGCTTAGCTGTCAAGCACATGCCAGTGAAACTCAGTGACAACTCCATATCAGAGGCAGCCAAAAAGTTTATATCGAAACAACATTTTGTACTATCAGTAGTGGGAAATTTGAAGAGTGTCTTTCCAAGAAGTTATTTAAAAAGGGAGATTTTTCTCCCCACCCCCAAAGTTTATGACAGTTTCAAACAATTCTAAAGTCCAACAGCTTCTTGAGAAATTTGAGAAAGAGAACTGGCAGCTCAGAAGAAAAGACTTTTTGGAACAAATTACGATCGGCTCATTAGACATGGAGCCACTTGTCACCCACACACCAGATGAAGTGAAGTTCTCTGTTTGCATTGCAATTGATGAGTGTGAGTAATGCCACTGCAAGGTGTTGCTGGGTGCTGTTGAACCCCAGTTCCAGTTGGTGGGAATAGGTGCAGTGAGCACACTTGTCCTGGCAATAACTAAAACCAGGTTTGTTGCTGTGAGTCAGGGTTAAATTTTAATCCACGTTTATGGGACACCACATTCCTATTCCTCAAACCTGGAGGCTCACCGTGTTTCAGACTGATTTCCCAGGGTCCAAATGGAGCTATGTAAACACAGAAGTGAAATTTACAGCCAGCTATGTTATAAAACAATTAAAATACAGCTCTATAAAGTAAATTCAATTATTAGGTGCATTTTACAATCTCACATAGATACAGAGAACTCAATATCATCATTTACTTATGTTCCTGATACCCAGTGAAACTTAATTGGGTATAGCTACCGCAGAGATTTGAGCTAGATATCAAAACAATTAATACTGTGATGTAAAGAGAGATAAATTACTGTTTATAAAAGAAACTTAATTACTAATGGACAAGAAGTAATGAACTGCAGAGTGTATCCAGTTCAAATAGGATTCTGCAATATTTCTTGCAAATATGCCTATAACCATTAAATATATATGATATTTAAAAACATTTTTAAATTACTAACTCCACATACAAGTTTTTCTTCTTCCCCAAAGCACTATGTATTTAATTGAGCCCTTGGGTTCATAATGATTTTTAATTTATTATTGATATGTAAAACCAACACACTTCACCAGTGGACAAATGCTTTAAAATGCAATCTACTGATGCACAAACCTGATTTAGTTTATTTACTGTGGAAATAAAAGTAAAATGGAAATGTGTCTAGTGCATCACTTGACATTTTAAATTAGCCCAAGCAAAGAAGCCTTTCAGAATTATTAGAAGTAGTGATTTTGCTTTGGCTAGAGGTGGACAGGACAATCTATCAACCTTTTCCACCCATAACTCCCATTTACCAAACTTTATGGTCCTTATTGTGTCAGAGTTCATTTAAACTTTTCCTGGGGCAAAATTCCCTTTAACTTCAATGAGTATTTTATTTGAAGACACAGTGAAATATTTAAAGACCTGGTCCTGTAAGCTTAGGAATAACATTTTTTTCATCTCTATTCTATTCATTCAGGAGCAGGTGAGATATTCAGTGATTCCCAGAGCACACAAACTCTCCAAGTCTCTCTTGCTTTGTGCCAGCAGAAGATAGAAATCAATAACAGTGAAATAATGATGAGGCTCTGCATTTATGTGAAATGTATGGTGGTGAATAAGTCCAACCAATTCTTCTGCATTGCATTTGTTTTTTACCCTGCAGACTGCAGATACTTGTGCCATCAGGGCTAAAGGTCAAACCCTACCACAGGAGCATACACCCTTCCCCATGGAATTTTAGGAATAACTGGTGAGGTGCTGATGAGAAGTTAGCTGACAGACAAGTTTTGGACTGAAGGCTGGACTGGCCTCCTTCCAGATACTGGAAGCAGTTTCTTTGAATGTCTATAATGAGATGCAAAACAGTTGACAAGAGGTTTTCTTGAGTGGGAACCAACTTAAGCCTAATTCTGCTGCTGTGCCGGGCAGCACAGCAAGTCCTGGGTGAGGACACTCCCCTGGAAAACACAGCCTACAGCACCTGGTTATGGCAAACTGATATGACTACGCAAAACAGAGTGACCTCAAACTCCACCAACCCACAGCAGCATGTGTTGACCAAAACAAAATGTGTTGATAACGGAAACTGAAGTGAGAAGGAAATGAAATTGATCTGCTGGAACTGTGTGGTTTCATCTGCAGTAACATCGTTCTCATCTTCAGCATCAAAGCAAAACTTCTCCCAGAACTATCATTTCACTTCTTTCATCCTATCTCCCCTGCAGACTCTGGTCTCCCCTACATCAATTATAGAGGAAGCACATTGGATGCATTTCCCAGAAAATTCCCTTACCATCCACCCCTTTCCATAGAAAAGGCTGCAGAAAACAAACTCATGCCCAGCAAAAAAACCCCAACTCAATAACTAAATTTATGCTTTGGACTTGTATTCTTTTAGTTTCTGTACTGACAGCACTGGTGGGAGTGTCACAAATTCCTACTGACACTCCAGCTGGCACCAAGGAAAGAGCTGGTGAAGTATCAGAGGAAGTCCAGCAGCCTGGTAACACTGGGTGCAGCTCTGAGAGCTGGGCTGTTACCCTGTGTCAGGAGGATGATCAGGCAGCACAGCTGAGCTGTCATTAGGTTTAGCCCCAGCCCATCAGGAGGAGGATTCTGCCACCCCAAGTGAGTGGAGGCACCTTTGGTTTGTATTATGACTGCTCTAAGCACTAATGGTTTGTGCTCAGCTTGCCCCACAGAGAAATTTCTTTTCTTCTACAGCATTCTGGGCTTTACAGCTGGCAGGAGCTGCTGATGTAACAAGACAATTTCACCATCACAATCACAGAATGGTTTAGTGGGAAAGGACCTCAAGGATCATCTCATTCTAACCCCTCTGCCATGGGGAGGGACACCTTCCCCTAGAACAGGTTGCTTAAAGCCCCATCTAACCTGAACATGAACACTCCCAGGGATGACGAGGTGTGAAAGCAATCCCCTGTCTCATCCCAAACCCTACACCTACCCAAGCAGCTCCAACCTGTCAGGGCCATTATCTTATCTAGGTGGACACGTCAGAATTACCATCATTGTGGAATAGGTGTAGGGGTAGTGGTAGGCCAGGTAGCAGACATCATCTGTGTGAGGGAACTTGATGCTGAAGGCGAGGGTGTAGTAGAACCTTCCTCTCACAGCTCCTCCTGCAGCTGCCCTGCAGCGGTAGTGGTTTCTGCAAGAAGAGAAAGAGGAGGAAAGTAAATACTTTTCCCATCTAAATGTGCATTTGAAGCAGCCAGAAGAAAAATAAGCATTCAGAGAGGCATCCACACAAGAGAACACAAAGCCCAGCAGGGAATTAGGAGGCAGAACTGCACGTGGCAGTGCAGGGCACAGGCTGCTGAGGGATGGGAGCACTCCCCTAGGAATATAACATCCATTAATGCTTCGTTTTGTTAAGATGCAAATAAAGAAGGAGTCAGCTAATAGTAGCTCATATAGCAGAGTCCAGACATATTTAAACTATACATTCAGCCAAAATGCTGCATTTCTTCAGATATCCACATTATCTTGTTCAGAGATGCAGGTTCCTATTCACAGCCCTGAACAATGCCATGAGAAAATACTCTGCAAAAAGCCTGGAGATTTCGAAAATATGAATGCCCTACCAAGCCAACTATTCAGTTTCCACCACAGGAAGAAAAGGAATTTTATTTCAGGAATAAAAATAAATAAAAAATAGGATATACATAAAAATATTTCAGATGACAACAAAGCCACTTTGCTGAGTAGGAAGAAGAGGAGAGTGGGTTTGGGTAGAGACTGGGGATGAAAGAGAAGTGACCTCACACAGATTTGCCAGTTCTGACCTACTCAAAAATTTCTTTGTATCCCTCAAAGACTTGAGCCTTTCCCTCTCAGGGAAGAGAGGAGCAGTTGCTTCCTAAAAAATAGGGACCTGAGCTTGATGTGGAAGACAGAAGAGCCAGGAACTCTCAAGGCAGGGTAACCTCCCACAGCACCTGATCAGGGCATGCCTGGGGACAAAGAGGGGTCCAGATCATCAGACAAGGCTGCGGTGGAGAGGCAGGTCTGGGTCCAACCAGCAGGACAGTTCATGGGTCAGGATCCAGATCAGGGACACAGCAGTGACTGAGCTGAAGCCTCACTACAACAGAGCTCTGGGTGAGGCTGGTCAACACTGGCAAGGTCTGAGAGAGCACAAATCCTTGACACTGCCTTCAATAAACTGTAAAATCCTATAGCAAGCTCCTCAGTCTAGTGTCAGGACCTGATCTCCTGCAGGAGACTTACTCCGATGAAGAGATGACTTCAGGCTGAGTAGGAAAGTTTTCTTTCAGCAGAGATGAAGTGGCAAATCATGCACTTTAGGG
The DNA here is from genome assembly GCA_013397095.1 of Sterrhoptilus dennistouni. NCBI lineage: Eukaryota > Metazoa > Chordata > Aves > Passeriformes > Zosteropidae > Sterrhoptilus > Sterrhoptilus dennistouni. The sequence continues at coordinate 2,185,571 of VWZU01016196.1, read as the reverse complement.
AGAAGCCTCCGAGCAAATTGCATCCATAAGTACATTTCAAACAATATTTTTCCCACATTGCACCAATTACACTGTTGCCAAACCTTCTGATTCTGAAGGACCGTGAGGTTTCTTTGACAAATGTTATCATCAATGTTGCATTAAAATGCAAAATAGAAGAGGCAACCAAAAGATGTAATTTCAGCTCCTGAATTTTACAATACTGGTTTATTTTGCTGCTGTTCATTTTTATTCAAAGGGGTGGAGAGAAAAGATAATTATTCTTGTCAAATTCTCCAAAATAGTCAGCTCTTTTTCATAAGGGAGAGACAATACAATGCTGCCAGGTTTTCACTTGAATTCAATAGTTACGAACATGTGGGGTGAGTGACACCGACTGGGTCAATAGATAGTGCAGGAACACTGAGTCACACTGCAATCTGAAAAGCCTATGATTTTACTCTCAGTTGAAACCTTTACCCCAACATTTCCTTTGCAAATGAAGCACCTTAATATTGGACAAAGAGACTCAGAGAAAAAAAATTTCAATAAACCCACAAATACAGAAACATGTACTTAGCATTTATATATGTATTTCACTGGATAGAGAGTTAAAGTCTGGGACTTTCTGAAGTCAGAACAATGACATTTAATATAGTTCCTGTTAATTTTGACAATGAAGGATAATTAAGAACCATTTCCTGCATGGTGCAGAAGGAAAATGCTCATCTCATCTCCATCTATTACACTCAGTGTCACTTGGAAGGTTAGATGAACTTATTCATAAAGAGTGGTCACAAAAGTGCTGAATTCTCCCCTCCAAGTTCACATTTGTAGTTAGAGGTGTGGGAGGAGGCAAATCTTCGCAGGCAGATACTGCCTAAATATCTAATATAGACATTATTCCCACCTGTCCCTAACACTCCAGACTAAAGGCTTCTCCCTCTGTAGTCAGCAATTCTGCAGCCAGGTGTCCTCTCCTACCTGAAACGGCCACTTTAACCCAGGGGTTTTGCAGCAGGAGACACCTCTGGCCTTGATGCTCCACTGGTGTTTCAGTGTTCTCAGTGCTGCCTGCTCAGACATGATCCCAGGGCAGGGAGGCACAGGGATGCACAGCACTGCTCACAGCACATTTCATCCTTGTTCCAAGCCTCTCTGCTGTTCCATCTAACTACCCACCCAGAAAAGACGACTCCAGACTTCTGAATCACTTCTTGACATCTGCTTCAATCTGTAACAAGCTATCCGGCAGTAGCAGGAAGCTTACAGGTGGCTTTGAGAGGCTTCAGTATTCTTCACTCTTGCATTAAAAAGAAAAACCCCCTGTGTGTAAGCAGTGTAAACGATCATGTACTTTTACTGTATATAATCTGGTCTCCTCACAATCCATCACACAAAGCAGTAGCTCTGAATATTTTTAAAAGAAACCTAAAAAAAATAACATTTTTCCTCTGTGCCTCCCTCTCCTCCTACTGCTGTTAAGCCAAAATAGCTCTATTGCTTCCTTTTTCCTCCACCAGATTGATGTTTTTTAGTTCCTCACCACTTTTTCATCACAACACCCTACCATATCAGCATGGAACCTAAAGTAACTGGAAAGGAAAATAAAAGGAATAAAAGACTGTGGCAACATCTAGTCCCCACTACCTAATTTGTTTTCTCTTTCAAAAATATGTTGAAAGTCTCTCATGCTTTCTAGAAGCCAACACACTGGTTATTGGAAAGAAAAAGAAAGAGACCAAAGTGTAGTTTTCTCAATGACCATGCCAACTGTATCTATTGTGCCTTTCAGTCACTCTGTAGTAGTGAAATCACTTTGCTTGCTGCCCTCCTTCAGAAAAAATTGCACAAATATTATATCTCCAGCATAGCAGTGATGAAGAGTTAATTAATAATAATTATAATACCGGTTATCTTTTACTCTGCAAGATAATTTTTGAGCTTAAAAACATCTTTGCAGACACTATCTGATTAAAATATGCTTCCCCATTTATCTGTTCCATTCTTTGGATGGCAGATAAATGTCTCTAATTTTCCACCCTTTGTAGGTGGAGGAACAGACATAGACAAGGTGAAGCAGCTTGGACAAAGATGAGGCAGGAAAGGAGCTGGGTGGTAACTGAGGAATCCAAAAGCACCAAGTGATTCAGGAACAATATCTCTTTGCTATCTGATCTTTAGATTTCCTATCTGCAGCATTTAGTGTTGTAAAAAGCACTGTTAGATGATGGAATATGGCATTTTCAGCTTAGACTAAAATGGCCAAAGAAAGTATCAATACCCCAGACTTCTGGGCCACTTCAAAGCAGAGTTCAAATGGAAAGTAAAATGTTTCTCCCTTCCAATCTGTTGATGTATTCCCTTGGTCCAAAATACTTCCCACCTGGAGTTTGGTGTCCTCATTTTCCATATCTGGACTTCCTTATATCTCTAAGTGTGGTTATTAAGTGCAAGATACTTTAGTAACACCTTCATATAATCAAGAACAGTATTTAACAATTTACTGGGCATGGTTGTTATTTTGGGGTCTGCCACGTTGGAAAGCAGAAAATGCACAACACACCTTCCTTTCCAAAGGGCAAAGCTGTGATAAGGTATTTTTGTTGTCAATATTTCAGGCAGAACCCCAGCTGAAATAGAATATTCCCCCAGTCATTGTGCCATTAAGGTGCTCAGTCATACTGCAAAGGCCAGGTGCTCTCAGAGTGAGGCTGATGTCTCCCCCTCTCACAGACATCATTAGAGCTGAGAAGTGACCTGCTAATGTTACGATGTTTATTTCATCTAATGTGATTATAAAGATGCTGAAAAGAGGCGGCCTAGTTCTGATATTGTTATGATCACTAAACAGCCAAGTTTTTAGTGCTGATGTGAGAACAAAACACTCCATGTACCTCATTACTATCTGACCTGACTACTGTCTGAAAAAGCTGCAGGTTAGATAATGTGCTTAGAGTGAGCCGTGAAACCAAAGGCACAAGCACATTGTCACCAATTCAACATTCAGCTGCCATTGTTCCTTAAATAATTTGCCAGAAAGGAATATTATTCAGCGCATAAAAGCTGCCAAGACAGCAAGAGAATTAGATGATCTTATTGTAACTGCAACTGTTTATCATGGGTGTATCCTGTCACTTCACAGAGAGGCAATAAAATAGAGCAGAAGTGTCACTCAGCTCCTTTTTGACAAGAGCTCTGCTAGTATTCTCCACAACACAAAAACTCTATGTGAGGCATATGAGGAAGGTACACAGTGACACAGCTGTGCCACAACATTCATCTTCATGAGTGAACTACTCCATCCTCAGGGAAGATGAATGCCAAGGATGAGCCAACCTGCTCTACACAGACATCTCACCAACGAGCTTTTCCTCCCCCTGCCCTTCAGCTCAGGGGTGACTCTCAGTAAAGGCTCTGCTGCAAAAGCAATTTAAGGCATCCCTGGGTTCCTCTGTATTTTTGAAGGTATATCACTCTTTTCCCATATTTATTAATAACTCCTGGTAATGGATGAGGTTCCCTTCAAAATATCCAGCCCCACCTTAGGATCCCTTTGACCAGGGTGAAGGGAACTGAAGTGAGCTCTTTCCCCAAAATACTGGCAGTGTGATGTCCCTGTAGCAATTCCATCTCCTCCTCTTCTGAGATAAAGCCTGAGCAGCCCCATCCCCACTAGTTTCACATTCCTCCCCCCTGCAACTTCTAATGACTCAGAGGCTCTTTTATAAGCACTGAAATAAAAACATTAAAGTTTCAGCGGAGGTGAAAATGTATTTATGTGCGTGCATGCACATTCTTGTGTATACAAAAATATGTGAGAACCAGGAACACACAATAAATGAGAGACAACAAGTACTTATCCTAGATGATTATGTTGACATATAATTCAATGTACAGCTAGAAAACACAGATTATTCCAAATCAATAAAACAATTCTCTCATATATTCTGAACAAGAATCTGATTACAGGCTTAATTGCACAATCATGGCTTAATCTTGGAAGTCAGCTGTTGTTTAATCACTGCACAATAGCTGCCTTGTTAATGATATGGGAAGCCTCTGCAATGGTATCCAGCATAAAAAGTCTGCCCATACTCAGAGAAGTCAGAGATTACAGGTAAAGCGAAACCACTGCACCACATATGTGAGCTCTTGAGGTAGAAAAGGTTAAGCTCAGGTGCATGAAGGTCAGCAAAGAGTACTTGAAACAAAATAAAATGGCTACTCAAATTGCTGTAGACAGATGCCAGGCTGAGACAAGATAATCTGTGCTTTCAACCCCTTCCCACACCATCCCCCGAAAAAAAAATTACAACATAAATTGGGACAACTTGGAATTTTCTTTTGAGGCTCTGGCACACTGTAAAAGCAGCCTGAAATGGGGAACTTGCACAAATAATCAGCACTGAGCTTGTCAGGGCTCCTTTACACCACTGTTGTATATCCAACCCATTCTTTGGCTTCTCAGCTCTTCTATCTCTTACAAAAGTCAGAGTGTGCAACAGAAAAACAATTACACAGAATTACACAGAATCACCAGGCTGGAAGATACCTCCAAGATCATCGAGTTCAACCCAACCCTAACCTCAACTAAACCATGGCACCAAGTGCCACATCCAGTCTTTTTTCAAACACATCCAGGGATGGTGACTCCACCACCTCCCCAAGCAGCCCATTCTGATACTTTATCACCCTTTCTGTAGAAAACAATGATCCCATCCACCTCTTTTCTTCCCAGACAGGGGAAAAAACAACTATGCTACTTCTCCTTTCCTTCTCCTTCCTCCTGGGCAAGGGAATTCTGCATATTCCCTGGCATCTAATAGTGAGATCTCACCTGTGGCTGTTTTCTGAGGTGGCATTGAGCCAGCACCAATTGAGAGACATTTGGAATAGGGGGCACTGGTGGCAAGAGGCTTGTGATATCAATGCAGTTAACAGGAGCAAAACAGAAATTATTCACCAAAAGTGCACTTACTTGTAGTAGCAGATCTCCTGGCCTGCCCTAATCCAGCGAGGCCTGCCCTGCAGAGCTTCCCTCACTGAGTACATGACCAGCTGCATGCCTACAGAAAACAAGAAAATTTCAGGTGATGTGACTTCTCTGGCTGGAAAAAGACAGGTGTGGGAAGAAAAAGGCTAAAGAAGCATCATCATTATTTTGTCAGTTCTCTCTCTGCTGATAGTTTTTGCAGAGTAAATACATTCCCAAAGCCCCCAAAGTGTTTTATTCTGAGACAGCCATGTCTGTACAAAAAGCCCCTCCAGAAGAAATGAGCTGAATGGAGTTTATTAAAAAAATAAATTATTCTTCTGGCCTTTGCAAACCATTTTGTTTACAAACAGAGGAAGGGAAAGAAGATAATATGAATCAAGGCATCTACAAGATCAGTAATTTGGTTAGTCCAATAATTTATGCTTGGCTGCATTAATATCAAACTCTTAATCCTACCATAGCATCAGAGATCTGTGGTGCATCCAGTACCCTGCCTTCTAAAATCAGCAAGCAAAACTAGAATGTTTTAAACTTACTATTAGACCTAAATAACACCTAAGTGTCATAAATGCTGATAACAATAGCATCCATCTTTGCACTGCATCACCCCAGAGCATGACTTCTTCCTGACCTCCAAAATATTACAATTTCATGCCCTGAAGGGCTTTCTCTGATCATCTGCAGGGAGTTTTTGTATCAATTTCCTTTGCTGTACAAACCTGCCTGCTCTTTGGGGCAGGGTGTGGATGCTGCCCTCCCCAGCAGAGCTCTCTGCACAGGGTGTTTCTGGTGAGGGGCTGCAGGGGAGGCTCCTGCCAGCAGCTCCAGTGGCCCAGCACAGCCACAGCCAAGCTCAGCCATGGTGCTGGCACCACTTCTGTGAAAGCACATTTAAGAAAGAGAAAAATGCTCTCCCAAGTATTTTTCCATGTTGATAAGTTGCCCCCCGAGCCTCCTCTTGGCTGTTCTTGTGCTGGGAGGAGGTGATGCTTGAAAATCATTAATATTGATGGCATATTTGCATTAGCAGCTATTCAGTTCTCTTCTTCCTTTGAGTTTCCCTGTTGGACTCTCCAGCACTGTTGGGAGTATCAGCAGCAATGCCTTTCCTTTTCCTTGACCTTTGGCTGTGCTCTGGGGCAGCACTAACTCACCACAGCCAGGAGCAGCCTCTATAATGCTGTTTTCTGAACCAGTGCTGTGAGTTATGGACCAGAGCCAGTTCTGTGTTTGGTACCAGCACGTGGCCACCACGAATTTTGAGGGACACAGGCCTGTCCAGATGCCCAGCTGATCAGAGAAGGGATGTGGGGCTCAGTGTCTGCAGGGGTCTTGATAACCTGAATGCCAGCTCCTGCTCTTCTCTCTGAGTCCAAAGGACTCACACATGAAACTGTCTCAGAGCAATGGTTACTACTACTCTGCCATCTCATTTTAATTAAAAAAAAAAAAAAAAAAAAAAAAAAAAAAAATCAGTTTCGCCTTTTTACATCCCCTGTGGAAATGTTCAGTTTTAGAAAACAAACTGAAATCAGGGTTGTGATGAAATCCCATTATTTCCCTTGGTAGAGTAAGTTAGTGAAAGAGGGGGAAGGAGAGAGGTGGAGGCTGTGCCTCCTGTCTTGCTCTGCTCCTGGCCACAACTATTTCATTAAATATCCTTTCTGCTGATTTGAAAGTCACACAGTGCCATCTAACCAAGAGCAAATGGGAAATATTAAACCAGACAAATAACCAGGAGCTGTAAAAAATTGCCACTCAGGGCACTTTGGCACTGTATCACAACCAGAGGCTTTTTGTCTCCGAGTGTGGGCATTAGCCCAGGAAAGTGCAGAGGGAATGTGACAAATAAACAGCATCTCTTACCACTGCTCTGTGTAAATGCTGTGCCTGTGCTGGAAGGGGTGGTGAGCCTTGCTCAGCCAAGCCAGAAAAGCTGGAGCTTCACTGCCTGCTTGGAGCAGCAGAAGGAACCCACAGAGGAATTGTTTAATAGCCAACCCCATGAACAAGCCATCCAAAAGCCAGCCATGGCTTAGCCTCTCTCCTTAGTCCAGATGGTATTTTCACATTTCTCTTCCAAATGTATTTTTCATCGCATGCTTGAACATGTGAGTCATGTACAGTTTCAGGTACACAAAATGAGATTATAAATACTGACAACAGCCAAACTTGCAGACAACAACCTTCCACCAATAATAGCCTGAATCTTTGGCTACGAGAGTAAAGGACTGGGGGCTACATCAGCGATTGCATTGTGGTTTAAAATAGGTCATGAACATCCTTCATTTTCAGGGTCCTACCACACACACACATGTTGAATTGTTTGGTACTTCAGGTAAGCAGTAGAAGATGACCAAAAAAATTCATTTGGGGTCTGGATGAATACTTGAGCTTCAGCCCTTTGGGTCAGAGTAAATGCCTTTAAATTCATCATGTCACTCATCCAGCCAGTTTCACACATACAAGTGATTCCAACTCCTAATGCTGTTTGTTATAGGTACATTGATCCTCAGAGGGTTGTCCTGGTGATGCTAGAGGCTGTAGCCACAGGGCTTCAGAGGAATGCAAAGTCTAATATTATGGACTTATTAAACATTCTGAGTCAGGTCTTGAGCTGGTGTAAATTAACAGAGCTCCATGGAAACAAACCAAAAAAAACCCCTGCCTATGCCACCTAAGAATTCAATCCACAGTCTCCTTGCAGAACAAATAATTTCTCATCTAAAATGGGTATTGAGAGATGGGATTTGCCCTGCCTGTTTCTGAGCAGTTCTGCCTTCCTCCTGAACCATGACAGGTGCTCAAACACTGCAAAGAACAGAATTTTTTTATCATCATTAATATCAACAGAAATTTCAGTAGGTCTGAAGATGTCTTACTAGATAAAACCAAAGAATCATGAATATTTGTTTGAGGATTATCACATTTATTTAAATCTCAGAAGTACTTTCCAATCCTATGCTGCCCATTCAGTTCCAACAGATTGTCTTTCCCCCCCAGCTCTCCCAACCCTAGTGCCATTCTTCTTCTGTTCTGCTCTATAAACTCAACAGTGACATTTATTCCCCCCTACAAATCCTCTCCCTGGTCTCAATATTCAGTTTCCTCCTCAGTCCTCCTGAGGATAGACAAAGATTCCTTGACAAATCTAAAGTGACTTTTTCAGTGGACTTCAGGGCAGATAAGATTGAATTTACAGTCTCCCTTATACTTATAGACACAGAGAATTTGAAACCTTTATGGCATTAAAAAGATATTCTTGTGAAGAGAAGGCTACACCAACTCCCCAAAGGCTCCTACCATAATTAAACTGGCTGTTGAACTTCTCACAGTTGATGATGTTGAAGCGATAGGGAACCGCCGACTTCATGTCTCGGACCTCGAAGTAGAACCACTGGTGGTGCTGGTTGCTGTTCACATCTGCATTCATGATTAGGTCATACTCAAACCTGTAAAGGGAAATGATAAAAGCAGTGGCCATGAACACCTCCTGTCTGCCACTGAACATGCTGACAGCAGGCTATGCAGTCAAATTGATTGATGTTTTGTGAGCATCACCATCAAGCACCATTAAATACTCACATTATAATAGTCAAAACATTTTGAGCTCTGTTTTCTGAATCATGTTCCTTCCATGACATCCAGGTGTTAGAAGGCATAATAAGCCTCAGATGATCTAACCTGCTTCCCTGGCTGACCCTTTCCAAACCCAGGAAAAGGCCACCATCCCAGGCTGTGGTGGCAGCAGCAGGCAGGCTGGAACACCTCTCTGCAGGGGTACTTACTCACGCACTTGGATCGCTTTCCGAAGGTTTCCCGACTCGAACTTGGAGAAAAACGTGAGACAGCCTGGAGCAGCTGGGCTTGAGAGACTGCTGTAAAGCAAAGCAAGGACACCTGTAGCAGATTGCTTCAAAGACAAGCCTTCCCCACAGTTTTTGGATGCTAAAATTGCCTTTAATAATTTTTTTATTAAGCAAGACTCTGGGAAGGAGGAGGAGGTGAACAAATCCATAATCTTCCTATCCAATGCAGCTTTTCTCTATTCTTGCTTAGTAATTCTAATTCACATCTTTCCTTTTCCCAATAATCTCTTTTGACACTGTACATGTTTGTTTTTGTCCAGTTACTTTCCCACTGGACCATTTCTATTATTTCATTAATTGCAGAAGACAGCTTTATACAACTACTCTATATTTACTCTTCCTTCACCTATAGAGAGTTTCTTCCTCCAACTGCTTAGAAACCCTTAAATTAATCCTGAGCAACTTTACAGCTTTCTCCTACCTCAAACTATTACCTCTTTTTCACTCCAAAGAATGTTCTCCAAGTCACCTATCCTTCCTCTGAATGCAATTTCTTTAAATTTGGGACTCTCTCAACAGCCTGGTGCTATATCTTCTCACAGACAATAGCTGAGTGTTTAAAGCTTTCACAAGGCCAGCTATTTGAGGTTTTTTAAATGCTGTGTGAGTGTCACACTTATGACACAGGGTACATCTACAGCCTGTGACACTGGCTGTGCAGACACTCAATGGGAAATGCTGCCTCGGGGGGTGGAAAGGATGGATTTGTAGGTACAGTTCCCAACTTCAGCCAAATCACTGCATGCAATGCAGACAGATCTAGGGACAACTTGCAGTCTCTCTGATGTATTTTCTTGTTCTATCTGAAAGTTTTGGTGCTCTCCTGCTCCAGTGACTTCCACAACAAATCCTTTCCCTGGAGTCGTCTACAAGGAATCTGCACCTCCTGGATATTTTCTCTGTTAGGCCTTTACCTCCTGTGTTAGGCCTTTGCCTGTGTCAGAGCTGATCAAGTAAACTCAGCTCACTGACAGCACTGGCAGTGCCCCTGATTTCAGAAGTCAATATAAGTGACCCACCTGGGATCATCTAAATCAAACACAGTTCTTCCTATCACATCCCCTGGCTGGATTAGGCGGCGAACATCATCAAGGACTTTGTCCCTGGGAAAAAGAAAGCAGCAAATCAGCAAATTGTAATGAAAAATATTGATATGAAGTGTTCCAGAAAGAGTTTTAGGAAATTCTTTATAAGGACTGGAAAGGACCCCCATGTGCTAATTCCAGGTAGACTTTTTTTCCCCATTGTGAGAATGCTTCTGCTCCATCCCCATTACAACAAGTTCCCTTTTTGGGTAAATGGCTGATTCTGGAAGATTATTATTCACTACTGGATTGTGTCAAATTTGATTTATTCCCAGTTCTTCCCAGTCAATGCTAGCCCCCAAGTGGCCAGTTTTACCCTGTGAGGAAATCTGCCATAACTTACCAACCTACTAGTGTGACTCATAGTGAATATTGACTCTAAGTCAAGCTGATTTCTACTCATTATTAAACAGAGCTTCTCTGATCCCTGAAGATGATCAAATGTGGAATGCAAGATTTTCTTCCTGACCTTTGAAGCAAGCATGTTATACCTTGAAGCATGATATGATTAGCTCCATTTTTGCTGTACAGTTACACATGTTGTTGAAGCCATAAAAGCAGAGCTTTTAGAGCAACAGTGCAAGAAGATGGTAGAGGGATTTTCCCTCTAAATAAGATTTCTACCTTATATATTTACTGCAGATAGAATCATTCTCCCTGGCAGTCAGAAATCAGTGGTCTTAATAAATGCCATTTATTGATCAACTCTAAAATTTAGCATAGAATCCATCATCTTTCCTGCCTGTCAATGATCCCCTATACCACTAAAAAGAAATGTAAAATCATTGCATGGAGCCCTTGGAACAAAAAAACTGTGGCTATTAAGAGCATCCTCTCCCAGCACAACTTCAAAACACAACTTCCCACTCATCTGAGCACGTAAATAATGAGAGGTCCTTCCTGAGAGGACAAATAGGGTTTTCCCTGAAAGAACCAGACAGGATGTTGCAAGCACTAAAGGTTTAGTATAGGCTGGATAAAGATTAAGATTGAAGGTAAAAACATATCCCACAAGCACACAGAGGCTTCTCCATCTCTAAAATGGACTTGTTCTCATTTGTGTTCTAACAAGGTCACAGATTCACCACCCAGCTTTGATTACCATCACAAATACAGGTATATTGATGATTTTATCAATTGAGGAAAAAAAAATCTGTTTAGTAACTTCCCTAAGACATTCAGAGCTGTTAGAGTCAGAACCTAGATAAGCCAGTTTTGAGCCCAAGAGCTCTCCAGTGGTCACCACCTCAAAGCACAATCACCTTTGGACCCCGTGCTTGCGCTCCAGCACAGGCTTGCTGTAAGGAGGGGGCTGGTGACCCCAGAAATCCGGGAATGCCAACTGTCTGTAGCCTGGGATGGACTTCACACATTTGGCCCTGGCTGCATACAAATGAGGGCTGTGGAACTGGATTTCCTCTTGGTGTTTCTCCAGAAGATTTCTAACTATATCTGAGCTCTCCAGCCTCCCTCCAGGACTAGGATTACCCTCACAGTGAGGGTAAAACATTTTCTTGTACCAAGCAGCATCTTTTAGGAGAGGGCACAAAGCAAACACATGACTCCTGGCTGGATCTTCCTCCTCACAGAAGTCTTTATCCTGGGCTTCTTCAGCATTGTCTCTCTTCTCATCATTCTTATCCCATATGCAATCCTCCTTCTTTCTCCAGCTCTTCAATGGGGCTTTGAAATCCTGTTCCCCTGGATCTGGTCCCATCTCTGTGACACTTTGGTTTCTCCATCTGCAGTTTGGATGTTTCACAGAAATAGCACTTGGAATGAAATGAGAGGGAGCAGAGGGAAGATGCTCAGTCCTGTCCTCCAAGCTCTTCTTTTCCTCAGTCTCAAATTCAAGCTCCTTTAAATTTAAAAAGCAGAAGAAATTAAGAGAAACTACAGACAGATTGTGCCTCCTTCCAGAGGAAACCTTTCAAGGAGGAAAAGAGGAAATATTTACACATCTCCCAAAACTGTACTCAACCAATAAAACAGCCATGGCAAAATCAGTGCATGGACCACCTGCCAGCATTTCTCTATCCACAAAGCTGTTTCAACAGAAATCCTCAGAAACCAAAAGGATCTGATTGGAGATGACTAGCCCAGATGACTCAACCAAAACAGATCATTCAAACAAGAAGGGAGGATATTTTGCAAGGTTTTTTTTGTTTTGTTTTGTTGGTTTTTTTTAATATAAATGTTCCAGGTGGGTAAAGGTGGCAAATCTGTCATGCAAAACTCCACCTCACCTTCATGCAGGAGTATGATTCAGTCCCATTTGGCTACTTATGGTCACAATCAGTATCACAATATTGTGTGTACAAGAGATACATTAACCCAGGGACCTTCTTCAGATTCATATTTAAAACAGGGTTTTCAACTCTCCTAAATTCCAAAACTTGTAATGAGTGCAATACTCCTTATTTTTTGTCCCAAGCATCACTAGAAAAAAAAAATATTTGAACTGTTCATTTCACTCAGTGCCAGTGCAATCTCCTTTTCCTTCAAACCACTACTTGACAGTATTTACTTTTCACATCTCATTCTGATTTTGATATTGCTGTTGAGATTGCCAGCAAGGACATATATTATCTGACAGATTTCTCATGTGGCAATTGATTCAACAGAGGTTACTTCATCTACACCCAGACAAATGTGCATCAAACATCATTCCTTTTATCACTCATGATTCACACCAAAAAACCTACAGCAAAAAGTCATAATCTTTGGCTTTCCAGTCCTGTAAGACTTACAGATTCACTTTTGACACAGCCTTGTCCAGCTATTACTTGTCAATACTCCCTTACAAGTATTTCTTAAATTCTAGAACATTCACAAATAAAGGAAACTTCACTACAATCATACCTGAAAATTCTGGGAAAGTTCTGCACACAGAGTTGCATATTTTTCAAGATCTTGTTCTGGCCGGTCAAGAACTGGCCTTGACCTCAGTTTATTCACATCTGTTTCCAAGTCCCAATCCTACAAAAGCAGAATTAGAAAATCACATGTATTACACTTGCCCAATGAGATGATCTCAACCATCACTGAATTGAGAATAAAAACAGTGTCTGAAACTTCCACAGTCAAAGGCTGCTGTGAATTAACGTGCAGCCTCACCCATATCAGATGTGAGAACCAAACCCAAACTGTGTCAGGCATTCAGCTATTACATTAAAAAAAACAAAACCCAAACAAACCCCAAACAAAAATAAACAAACAGGAAAAGTTGAAGCAAGGGGAAAGGATGGAGACAAGGCATGGATGGCTGGGCATTACTTTACAGAATTATTTAATTCAACATGTCTGTGTCCCACCAAATGCCATCAAAGAAATTATTTGCTTCTGACAAACAGATTCATTTCCAAAGCTGTTATAAAAAGAAAAAAGTAAAATTGCCTGAATGCATCAGTGCCCACGGCATTTCAAACCCTGAGCCACACTTGGGTCACAAAGCAGAGTCTGAAGGGTTGTTTGGGAAGAGATGAAAAGGCAGTGAAGACCTGCCAGGAGCATGAGGTCGGCTGAAAAGGATTTGCCACTGAGAGCATACTGATGCATAATAAGCTTCAGATTTTGGATGGAAAAGAATAGATGGTTGATGTGGTGATTTTTATCTTTGTAGAACTCTCTGAACAGTTCCTGATGGAGGGGCAGAGCCAAGATTCGGTTTGGTTGGTGTTGTTAGCATTGTTAGCAGGTGTGGATGTGTGTAATGTAGCTGTGAAAATGTTTGTAAATCACATCAATGCCAGCAAACGTGCAAAAGATCTTACACACACACACACAAAAAAAAAAAGAAAAAAAAAAAAAAAAAAAAAAAAAAAAAAGAAACCTGAAAGTTCATTATTCATTCCCTGCTTGCTTTCCCTTTAGCAAGTTTTTTTACAGGAGATATATGACCAGCAAACCAGACAAACAGTACTTAAAACTCATATTCAGAATAAGCTCTTAGGCAAAAAAAAACCCCAAAAAAACAACAAAAAAACCTCCACCATCCCCAAAACTGCTTACATCTACTTGGTAAATCCTTATGAATAATGAAATAGTTCAGAAGCATAGAGGAGCTGTTACTGAATGAATAACTAATTAAAGAAGGAGATAAATCTACTATGAGCCTTATTCCTAATGAGCATCTTGACGAGCTCTAATATTCAGATAAAAACAGCCAGACAGGGGCAAGTTAGGACACTCAGATAATGTGTGGAGGGGTTTTTAACTTCCTTTTTTCACTGTGTGACATCAGTTTAATATTTGAGGAGAAAAAGACAGGTCAAGTAATGAGAACTCCCTTTTACAGAAGTCTCAATCATTTCTAATCAGACTGTATCTGCAACTTCATTTCTTTAATTTGATTTCCCAAGTCACTTTATGTGGATAAGACTTATTAGGACCATTCACTGATTCATATTTGCATATGAGCTTGTTTGTATTTTCTCAACAAAAAAGTTTGCACCCTCATTCTCAGCTGGTAGGAGGGGGGTTTTTTGCCAGTTAGGTCACTGCAGGGAGAGTGCTAGGGGAGAATTCAGAGAAGTATTGAATAATTCATTGTATTATTTGTCTGTGTGCAGCAGCAAATAAAGAAGGAATATTGGTTCAAATGCACCATCTGTGGCTTAAAAGAACTAACCTTTTCCTTAGGGTAGGTGCACAGCCCAAATGTGCTCTTATATGGGAATAAAGAGAGGGTTAGCCTTTCCTAGATGATAAATCAATTTTCCCTAAGTGCCATTTTCCTGGCATATGCCAAGCAGATCAAAGATCCACCATTTATCCCTGACTGTGGATGTGATTCTGGGCAGTGTCTGTGCAGGAACAGAGAAGTCACCAAATCCTCTCCACCCTGGGTGAGAAGCATGAAAATGAACAGAATAAATGCAGGGCACTTTTTAGTGAAAGTCAGTGCATTCTCCTTTCCTTCTTTCAAGTATCCTCCTGTTATCCATGAAGGGTGTTCACATGGGACCACATGCACGTCTACATGCTTAGACAGTCTTTCAGGGTGTCAAAATAGACAACAAAAAGTTTTATTTTCTAGTATGTAGATAATTATGGGAACTATGGCTCGTATACCTACTTCCTCTTTACTCTCCACATCCTCATTATCCCAGTCTTTTTCAGCCTCTTCCTCTCCTTCACTTTCACTGTCACCTGTAGAAGTAGGAATGAGGCAGAGACAAAGGTGTTCAACCCAATATCCCTCTCACACCCCACAGAGAAATTTGTGTAAATTCTTCTACGCGTGCCACACAGCCCACAACCCACCACAGCCCTGATTAAAGCAAATCCCATTTGTTAATCTCATATAAATGAATTTGGCACTAATTCGCCCAGTTTTTAAAGCTCTGTTCTCTTGGATTCAAGCACTGCCTTTCAAAACCATGACAAATGTCCCCATGATACGGATCCAACTCATTTTACAAAGCAATACAGAGATTTTCTCTTGGCTGCAATGATATTACAGAATGCTCTTAATCTGTATTATCTAGATTAGGGTGTTTTACTGCTATGATTGTTATAGTATTTCAGCATCTTCCACACGAAATTGAATGCAGCAGAAATTGCTTCTGTGGATCATGGAGCCTTTTCTGCAGAGTAGCTGTCCTGCCTGTGCCTGAGTTCTGCTTTCCAGCAAGAGCTCCCATCTTTTACTCATGCAGCATGACTGCTATCTGCTTTTACTTTAGAAAGGGAAAAGGATAATAATTCTTGCAATTCTTTACTGAAAAAGCTGCAGGGCAGTTTTTACCCCCCAAGCAGCCAATGCACAGGCACAATTATGTCTTCATCTGCTACTGGGGAGCAATGTCATCTCCAGGCTCTGCTATACCCACTTTGCTCCATTATTTTTTGGATAATAAAAGATTTTTTTTTCCTTTTCCTTGCTCCTTTCCATCTTCTCTCATTTATTCTCCAAACAGACTCTAGCAGCTTCAAGAAAACCTGGGAGAAATTTCTTTCCTATTGAGTGACACTGTAGGTTATCAGATTAATTTTAACTAAACCTCAGGATTATGCCAAGTCTCTCTTCCCCAGATCCCACACTTAATTCTCATATCATGCTCTTTTTCCTCCTTCTGAATTCACCATTTAGCCATTTACCTTCAGATCCCTCACATGGAGGTTCAGCACTGGCATTCCCAGGAAGAGGGAAGGAATAGGAACTCCTTACAGTCACCACAGGCAGATGCTCCTTGGGGTAGCATTTTCTCAGAATATGAGTGGCAGTAGTTATGATAGGATCCAGATTTTTACAAGATAAACAGTCCTAGGAAACAAAGGAGAACTACATTAAGAATAGTCTCTTACAACAGTCCTTCCTGTCACACATAATCCCCCAGAGCAGAGCCACTCTTCTGGTGAGAACATAATTCTCTTTACCACTCATGATTCACACCCATGAACTACAGCAAAGAGTCATAATCTTGGTTTTTCCAGTACTATAAGACTTGCAGGTTCTCCAGTATAACAGAGTTGGGAAGTTTGGATAAAGGAATTATAGTGCTGCACAAAAACAAAGTTGTTTAAAACCAATGGGTGCAATTCTGAGAAAACCCAGCCTTCAGATTTGCCCAAATACAGCACATCCAGAGCCAACTTCCACCAGAGTGACTGAGTCACAGGTGCAGTATCCTACCCAAACTCACAATTTTCACTCTGCCTCTCAGCATGTTTTCTTCAGTGGTTTGGAACTAAGACTGAGCCCATCAGAACAGGAATGTAACTTAAATAAGCAGCATGAATGTACTAAAAGGCAAAAGAGAAATATTGCAATACATCCTACTACCACTTCACGATTTTGCATCCCTGTGGCAGAGACAAAAATGGAACAACCAAGAGGGAAGAACAGATACTTTGTGCCACTGTCTGACAGCCCACAGTCAGGATTTGGGCTGGACAAAAAAAAAAATGAGACAATCCAAACACTCAACAGAACCAGGCAGAGGGCCAGAAGAACATAAAGAACATAAAATGACCATTGGAACATAGGTCCAGCCTGAATAACCTGATCTCCTTCTAGGAAAAGTGACACTGTCTAGTGGTGGACTTGACAGTGCTGGGTTAATGACTGGATTTGATCTTAAAGGCCTTTTCCAATCAAAATGAGTCTGTTATTATAAAGTACTTTATTATAATCAGGAACAGGGGAATGGCTGTATTTGGGTTCTTTTGGTTGTAGAGGATTCTACTCTGTTTTCTTATGTATGATTGAATGGCATTATAAGATTCAGTGGGATTAACCAGGATTCCTGTTGGGAGGCTAAAAAAAAATCATCTAAAGCTGACATGCTTACAAGACTCACTGCAAGAATTTTAATATGTATTTCTAGTTCTCTGGCTGTTTGGAACTAGGGGGAGAGAAAATAAAATTATGAAAGCATCTCCAAGGAAAGTTTTATTATGGGTAGACAAAGCACCAAAGAGAACTGGTTTCTATTTCTGTTTCAATTTATTCACTCCTTCATATGGTTGCCTTTGCTTGTTATTAAAGGAAAGATTAGGAAAGTTTGTCTACATGTGGGAACAGGCTAATATTCTTAACAGTCTACTAGTTTAGTTTACTAAAACTGATCTGTTTTTGCTAAAACAGTGAACACAGGACTGTTTAATTGCCTGCCTTGGGACAACCATTTTAATTCACTGCCAAGTGAATTTAAATAGTCAAGAACAAGGCATGTTCATCCAGAAAATGAACTTCAACACATGGAGTTACTCAATGATGCTATTTGAAAGTCATGTTTCTCTGTATGGCAAATTAGCTCACGAGTGCAAACAAGCCTTTGGATACCTTAGAGGGAATTTGTGGGACTGTTTTCATTACTGCTCATAAAGTGCTCTCAGATTCTAAGGCAACACTGTTTACAAATGACTGAAAAATATTACATCAGTGTATTGGAAAAGCCCTTTTACTGACACCTGGGAAGCAGACAGGAGACTGCTGCATGTGTGTAAGCTATCCTGTTTATTTTTGTGGTGGGATAATGTGAATGAGGGAGGAGAAAATCCTTAGCTCAGAAAACTCGTGTAAAGCTAACCCGGATTCAGATCTGCTTTTTAATCTCCACACTCAATCTTTCCTCCACTGAACCTGGAATAGAGCAGATATTATGGTATGTGATATATAAGGGAAAAAAAGGAGGTTTCAATATGACAACAAGACAAAAGATAGTGATGCTGATGGATGCTCCTACTGGCAGAGAGTGGAACACAGGATAATATTATCCTAGAGTAGTATGGGAGGCTGAAAAGAAACAAGGCAAGCTTAAGAAACTAGATGGAAAAGTGATAAAATATCGAGATAACATTCCATGCAGCAGTCTCTCCTAAAGCACATATAAACCTGTTTTCTTGTCTCAGAGTAGGCAGCTCTATCACTGCACACAAAACCAGACAGTGCTAATGTGAATGTACCATTTAACTGTCAGGAAAATCTAAGTGCAGCTAGGAAAGGGAATGGGAACAGAAAGTACTTCCTTTCCATGAATGATTTCATTATCTAAAATTATTCTTTATTCCAGGTAGAAGTAGAATACGAAATATCTCTAAATTCCCCTAAAATATCTCTAAACTCTCCTCAAACAGAGTAGCAGAAACAGAGTAGCAGTCACTTCTAATCTGTGTGAGGTGACAGTTTTTGAACTATTGGCTCTTCCTGTAAAGAAATAAGCTTAAGGGCTATTAAAAGCTCAGGGTATTTCATCTGTCCATCAGCCCAGACAATAGGCAGCCAGAGAGGTTTCAATTGAAAACCAGCCCTGTAAATAGAATTTCCACTGGAGTTTAAAACAAACCTATCTTGGCAAAATAGTTTTCATTTCAATAAATATGTCTGTATTAGAAAAAATAATAATAAAAGAGGAATTTAAGCAAAACTTTTCTAGCCATATTTTAACACCTTAAAAATTTCATTAGCTGCTCAGAGTTTGGTCCAGGTTAACCATAGGTTAAGAGCCAGCACATTCCCTGAAGGACTAAAACAATGTCCTCACACAGAGTCATTCCTTTCCCAATCAGGAGTTGTTTGCCTTGTCCTGTCTTCATCTCTTTCTCTCTTGCTACAGCCCATTCTCCATCTCAGGAGACAAGCTTTGCCATCTTTCCATCAGGGAAGTTATGAAGATTTTCATGGCAGCAGCAGCCTCTCCCTCAGGTCAGAGTAGGGAAGAGAATGAGTGAGACCTCCTAGAGCTGCCAGACTCCTGCCAACACTTCATGTCTTGGAGAGACACTGCAGGACTGACAATATCCCAAAGAATCAGTGAGAGAATATTGAGCTTTGAATTTATTAACCTTGGTTACCTCTTGTCCAAGGTCTCCCTAATAGCACACACTGGGAAAAAAAAGCAAACTGGAGGCCCCTGAAGCTTGTCATTTCCGCTCCACTTCTGACCTTTGGAAGGATTAGCATTATCAGTGTTTACTGCAGCCTTGGTATGTCATTTCCTGTTTGCTCACCCAAGGTGACCCCACGTTGGCACTTCCCAGGAGCTGTTCCCAGGCTGAGCTATCAGGAGGTGTTAGCTCAGAAAGCTTCGTGGGCTGTGGAGGGTTCCTGAGAGGGAACCAGCCAACATCCACCCTCAAAGCAGCTGTTTCCATCCACCCCATTCACGTTTCTTCAGACCAGGGACTTCTCATGAACAGAGGCCATAATCCTTTGGGAGGTCTGCTGGCTCTGGCCACCTCATCCTACCTAAAGAAAAGGTCAATTCTTCATGAGGAAAGTGAAGTGAAAAAATCCCAGAAGTCTCCCATACGCTGCTGGTAAGAAATGACTCACAGAGGAATCCTTCATGACAGTGATGGAAAAGGGGAAGAAATAAACACACTGAATCATAAGGCAATGGGGTTTTTTTAAGGGAGAAGGAGACAGGCTTTTCTTTCTGATGGTTCTAGAGTGAGACAATGCATAACCATTAAGAATGACAATGGAAACACTCCAATGGAATCACACAGGTGATTTTCTCTAAGTTCAAAGCAAGCTAAGGAAGCATTTTGCTGAGAGACTGAGGAAACTCTCACTGTTCTGTACCTGCCTTTTTCCATACCTTATAAGTATTCCATCCTCAGGACCATGGCATCTTTCTTGAACTCACATTAATGTTTCACAAGATTAAAATTTAAACTCCTGAAAAACTGCAGATGGATGTTTCTCACTAGGAAAGGCTTAGCTAAATGAGCATTTTGTTTAAAAGGCTGATTGAGTGGAATTATCTGGATATTGTAAAGGAAAATCTCACAAAAGACCTAAGCAATTCCCCTATAGAAATATTGCATTATTCTTCAGGGGGAGAAGTCCAAGCAGGCAGCAGGATATACAGGGAAAGAGAAAAGAAGCACTGAACGCATGAACTAAAATTCCCATGTGTCTCATAGGAATTAAGATTTGTTTTAAACCGAAACATTTCAGCTTTTCTAAACTACTAACTGTGCAAAAGTCAATAGCTCTTAATGTTATCAGTTTTCTCATCTATATAGCCTATCCTGAATTTATATAACCACAGAATTTCCTGCAGTGGGATGCAGAGCCCAGCCTTAACCACCAAATCACCTCATTTAAACACAAAAGGCACCATTTATTTACCTGCACACTTGTGAAGAGAATCTCCATTCCCCGGGAACCAAAGAAAGTCTCCCTGCCCAGCTGGATGTTGGTGATGTACTTCAGGCAGAGCAGGAGACCCCTACGAATGCAGATGTAGTTGTTGGAGACATCATTGCGGTGCCAGTCTTGGTAGAGCCTCAGCAATTCACCCAGGTAGCCTCTGTTCACTGCCCGCCGGCTGTTTGACTCTGAAAAGGAGAGAAAAGATGAATTAAACTTCTTCCTCTTTGGTAATTGTGGCTACTCAGTGCTCGAACTCAGACTTCAACACCTGCTCATTCTGGCTGAATGGTCTCAGTTTAAAAAAACCACAACTTTTTAACCTTTTTTATACTATTATTTAAAAAGTTATTTTCGAAACATGTCCTATGTTCTAGGAACAATACATGAAAAAAAAAATACAACAGTGTCATGTCTGGAAACAGGAACCCTCCAGATGAACCAAACCACAAGTCTGTATCTTCCAAATGCCAATAAACCAAATTCCAGTTGCAGCACCACAAGATTTCCAGAAACTACCAAAGCTCCTGAGCTGTGAGAAAAGTTGAATAAAGTAAGAGTAGTCAACAGCATAAAATCTTCACATAGTGCTGCATTTCAGTCCTGAGAGAACACCTTGCTGAGATCAACAAATTCAAAAACCTTGTGGCTGTATAGTCCTGTCACAGCCAGAGAAATTATATTTAACTTCTAAATGTATTCCCACTAATACCTGTATAATGACAGCCATGAATCAAGTGATTCTGAAAACCCACAGTATTTAAAAATTAACAAAACACCAACATGAGCAATAGCAGTTTGGGCTTCTTTTCTGTTGCTTTCTGGATTCAAAAAGTCACATTCATATTTTTAAAGGCTTTACTACATGGGCAAGAAAATCACAAAAAAAAAATTATAAAAATATAAAAGGAGATCTACTATATTCCCTTAATCATATAGTTCCAGGATATCAGACTGAAAGGAGAAGATGATAAAGCTTGTGATATAATACAAATTCTGCTGAGTTTCTAAACTCATTCCTTGCCCTGGCCCTTAGGATGAACATGAAGCCATAACAGACTCCAGGCTCCCTTCCCTTTAAACCAACCCTGCCTAAATTCTCCTGACTGGTGCTGACATTCCTTGCTGTGACACACATTAAAAGCTGTCAGGAGCTCAGTAATCAACTCGAGGGGGCCAGGTAGCATATGCAAGGCAGGAGCTCAGCCCTCTGAATACCAATCAGCACTTGCAGCTCACAGCAGATGGCTCTTGGTGCAGGCTGCTCCAGGGCTGGTGGGCTCCAATCCATTCCCACTTCATTAAACAAAGTGCCAGAACCTCTCACACCTGGGGATTCACGGGACAGGAGAAGCAGCTAGAGGTTAAGTGAGAGAATGGAAAGATGCTGCCTGAAGAAAATCAGCAACAAGAGAAGCCACAGAAGGAATAAACAGGAAGCAGCATGGGCAGCAATTTCAATCAGTGATGAAGTAGATGGAGACATTGGAAAGGGGAAAGAAGTCCCCTGGAGTCGTTTCTGTCTGCTCTCTGCAGCAGATTAGCAAACCCTTACCTGGAGGAGGGATAGGACAGTTTTTCTGCTACCTGGCCTGCTCCTGCAATTTTCTCTGCCATTGGCACCAACCAACCCAGATTGCCAACTCATTTTACTGCTGCTCTGCATCTCCCCATCACCCTGCTGTCGTGCCCCTGCACTGACCAGCTGCTCCCACTGCAATTCCAGTCCTGCACAGCTCTGCCCAGGCTCCCACACCTTGGCCTGCAGCTCTCCAGCACTGCCTGTCCTTGCTGGTAACCACCCACACTAACTCTGCATTCTGAAACTCAATGGTTGTCAGCATGGAGAAGGTCACCCTCCTCCTCTGACCTTCACTCTGTGTTTCTGTTTTCTATTTGACTCTCTGCGAGAAAACTTTATTGCTTGAGAATCCCTTATCAATCCCAATGATTTTATTCATGATTTCCTGTTAATCCTCGACCAGCTGTCATGTTTACTAACCTGCAGGATGACTAACCCCTTAAATCAGTCAATCTTCCTTGAAGAATTACTCAGGAAGCTCTGTAAAAGTCAGTAAGTGTATAAAACATGACAACAAGAAGAAGAGAGTTGGGGAGCATAAGGTAGGGACAATTTAGATCAGACTCAGAGCTTCCCTGAGCTGTTCAGGGACAGATGAAATTGGACTAGATCTTGGGTTTTATAGCCTCTAGCACTCAGAGCTTGAAGTCTAAGCTTTCTGTGTGAATGTCAATAGGAAGAGGGGAAAACTGGGAAGCACTGTGTGTAGAGCTTCTTGGGGAATTAATTGGAAAAAAAAAAATTCTCTCAAAGTGTGTTTGTGATCTTTTAAGAGAGATTTCCACATTTGAATCTCAGCTCCACAGGGACCAGAACACACAACTGTCCTATTCTTTAGTTTTAATACTCGTTGAAAAGCGTGGAGGAAGGTGAGCAGAATAATTTTGCTGTTTCCTCACATGTTTTCTGTAGTACTTTACCACCTTCAGGATCAAAACTGTCTCTTTTCAAAATGAAGCTGAGATAGTCTATTTCATGAGAAAGAGATGGAGAGGCAAGACTACAGTTTCCTGAACCCTTTGATCAAAAGCAATGAGAATTAATTGCTGAAGGGGCAAAAAACACATTCATTTTGTTTCTCCTGTCTGATTTCATTGATTCTCCTCTGCTCTCCTGTGCTGTCAGTGTTTTTCTTAATTTTTTCTTCCATTTTTTCAGTTCTACAGTCAATAAAGTAGTGAATAAATGAAAAAGGAAGTATGCCAAGATCTCCAGAAGGCAGAATGGAGAAAAGGAGGCCTCCCCACCTGTCTGTGTCTGTTGGTCTCTCCATCTAGGGATGCACCAGCATGGGTATCTATCTATATTTTGGCACAAATACAGATGGTGGAAATGAATCATACAGGTACAAGCAGCACTGCACAGATTTGTAGGCAGCAAGAACCACCCCCTCCTGGGGTGAGTGTGTACAATCTGTGTGGTAAGTGGCAAAATGTCCTGTCTTTTGACCCTCTTCCTGATATTCTTTTGTCAGGCCCTTTCCTTCTCCCTGGGTATGGTCAGTGGCCAGTGGAAATGGAAGGTTTTCTACCACACACAGCTTTCAGAGGTGCCCAGGGATGGCGCTTCCTACTTTGAGTGAACTGAAGGGATTCCTCTCTTGTGAGGCCATCAGTGGGATTTCAACACCAAACACCCAAAAAACACCCTGTTTTGGCTGAGGACTGGGCTGATCAGATTAACAGCAAAGACCTGACTATCCATCAACCACTTTAAGCTATAAATATCTACAGCCTTCAGATGAGCTGTCCCTCAGTAGCAGCTGGATGTGTGGCACTGACCTCCCCTTGAGCAGGGACAGCTCTCAGGGTTACCTCTCAAGGCAGAGGAATCCCTTGCTTGACACCAGACATGGATGGGTTGGTGACATTTTACATTGAATTTATGTGCTCATCTTTGTATCCCATTCTAACCTTAGGTGTAGTAAATAGTAGAGCACTGCCCTCCAATCCATCTGTACTTAATAGATGTTTTACATACCCAGGTTTACTGATTAAAACTAAACTAACTACCAGATCAGACCTGTCTGAGCAATCTCAGACTCTTTCCGTCTGTCTTCCTAATTTTATTCTGCCATCTCTGACAGGGGAGCACTGTCTCCACCACCACCTCAAACCTGCCCTTGGAATCCTATTTTCTTTGCAAGAGTTTTCATTCTGCCTAATTTCACTGGGGTGAAAGGAAAACATTCAGTGCCGTCTCAGTTTCCATATTTCTAGACCTGCCCCCCTCCATTTGTGGCTTCCAGGGCAGTGCTGCTCAGCAGTGAAAGTTTGAGCACTGCAGCTCAGGACATGGGACCTGAATCTCCTGCTCAGTTCACCAGAAACATCTGACGTGAATCTCCAGCCAAGCAGCAGAAGCCTCAAATGGTTAAAGCTTCACGTGAAATTAGCAAGGGGATCTCACTAGAAAGAAATCCTCAATTTTGACAGAATTTTCATTCTGTAGTGGGGGCCTAAAGTCAGGTTTTCAGTCCAGTAGATGAAAGCCTCATGAGCACCAGTGCTACTGGGGACATTTCTGGAGCCCTCTTTGCAATCCAGTCCCCTTTGAAGTGTTTGCCAAGAACACGGGCACCACTGGAAAACATGCAGTGTATTTAATCACAAAACTGAATTACCGTCAACCTGAAATATGATGAGCAATGCGCTGCTTACCAGGCAGAACAAAGAGATATTTATCTTTCTGTCTATCTGCTTAAATCTCTTTGTTGATGCCACTCAGCTGATTCATTATGCCAAGAACATACATTGCTACGGCTTGGAGATAAGAATACTCTGCTAAATTAACCCTATGGCCCCTAAAGCAGTGAAAGGAATAAGAAAAACCCCAACTTCCCCACTCTGCTCTAGTGATTGCCTCTTGGGAATGAAAAACACAAGATATCTCCTCCAGCAAAGAGAACACAGCTGTTTTATTCAGTTATTGAGAGGCCATTTTTGCAGTGAAAAGCACAAGGGCTCTCTGTAGAAACAAAATTAATTGTCCTCATGAAGAAACCGGCTCACACACGAAGTGCTGGGATCACTTCAGACCCAGTGGGCACTGCAGCAAGGTGATATCAGCTCAACTCATGTTGGAAGCCAGAAAACTGTCCTGTACTTTTACCCTAAACAGTCTCCCTTTTTACCTTTGATTTCAGTTTCACAGTATCTCCTGGTTGCAACTCATCAGAAAGACAGAAATAAAAATTAAAAACAAAAATACAGTTACAAAAATCTACAGTGCGATATTTCCAATTGAAGTGGTTTGAAGGAGTTTTAATAAGGACACCATAATTTGGAAGACTTCCTCAAATTCAGGCACTGAATTTTCTGAAGCCAGATAATCACTGGAGGCACAAACACTGCCCATGCCAAGATAAGGAGGTAAACAATCATTATTAAGGACGTCAACAGAGAATAATGCAGCTCCTCAACACTTAGTTTTCATTACACCCACTCTGAGAGGCAAAACATCAGGAAGTTGCCATGCCCCAGGAGATAAAGCCAACATTTTTCTCTGGAGCACTGAGTTACTTCCCGTTTGGGATACGTCTATGAATGAAGAGTCTTGGGGAAGGGAATATAAAGTTCATAGAAAAATTATTTTCTTTCCCACAAAGTGGCTCTTCTCAAAGAGATAAAAGTATAGAATCAAGACCATTCACGTTCTGAAATTCAGGAAGACAAGACAGACACAATGCTTGGTTTAGATTACCATGAAAGGAAAAAATTCAACTCTGATCACAATACCTGACAAGATGTGATCATGGATTTGGAGACAGACTGACACTGGAGTTTGAATCCAGAGATGGATAATAAAGACTTAGCTGATGATGAGAGATGGGCACCTGGTGCAGTATGAGGCAAATCCCAGACATCGTGCTGTTTGCTACAGGAACTGGGATGGTTTAACAATGGGATATTTCTACTTGAGATCAAAGTCCTGCCTCACTAGATCTGTTGTCAAGCATTATGAATTCAGTTGCAAGAGTGCAGGCCTTTCACACACCCTAATCTGCTTCTGTGCTAGAACATCACTTTCTCTTCCTTAGAGTTACTTGCCCCTCCTTGATGCCAATATAAAAGGAAAAGAATGACAATGATTATTTTATCCCAGCAGCCACAAAATATAATTCTTATGGTTTAATAATAAAAAAGAAGTGGATGAAAGGTTAAATAAGAGTTAGTTGATGGAAGATGGGGAGGAATGAGTAGGAAATGAGAGATGAAAGGCTGTGGGGGAAGGCAAGACGATAAAGACAGCAAAAGGAAGATTTAGAAAGAGAGAGGGGAAAGGCCATCAGCAGTAACTGTTGTTAGCACACAGAATTGTCTTGATGAAATAAGCACCATCAGGAGGTCACCACGACCTGTCTTTTTAAATTGCTCATCACAATTTTACCAGGCAAGCCTTGCACCAAGGGCCCTGCCCGTTTCCCCAGTCTTTTCCCTCAATATCCGCTCAGCCAATGCCTCTGAGACCAGCTCGAGCTAATTTCCTTAAAGACATGCAAGCTGGTAATTCTGGGAAGCACAGATAGTCAGGAATAACAAACACGACCAAAATTAGATTAAAATAACCTGCTGATAAACAAATTACTCACCCAAAATACACATTGGATTAGGCACGGTGGGGATCCCTATAATCACATCGCCACCGTGTGGCTCCTGCTCCCTCACATCCCCTCCAGCCTCAACACCCCTGGCTTGGGTTTGTCTGTGCTTGGATGACAGCTGTCCAGTTTTATTCCACTGGCCCCAAACTGGGAATGGTTTTCCTGGTTTATTCTGGGGTTTGGGTTCACTAAAAGCAATGGATGCCATGGCTAAGAGTGCCCTGGAGGGCATCCCATGCCTCTGGGTACTGCTCAAACAGGCTCCAGCCCCTCCACACCTGTCTCCAAGACACAGGAGTGCTTCACAATGAGCTCCTCAGGCCTTAATACAGAGCTGAATAAAGATATGAAGACACATGTACAGAGAAGAAGTACAGAAAAGCCAAAAGAGGCTGGAAAAAACATGTTCACTCTGGGACAGAGAGAGGAGACTTTGGGAAAGTTGCAGTGCCTTACCCCACCTCAGTTTATCTATAGCTATCAAGATCTGCCTCCTCCTCCCCACCCTAGCCTGTAGTGAACACCTAGAAATTGAAGAAGGAAGAATGGACATGAGTAACACTGGAAAGTTTGACTGTAACATCAAAAAAAAGAACAGAAATTCTCCTGATGCTCTCACAGCAATTCAGCACCATTACAGGTATTTACCAATCAGAATGTTCAGCCTTATCATAAAGTCAGAGTCAACATGATGAAGAGACAACAGATATTAAAAAAGCAGCAAGGCAATGGAGGAAGAACTTGCTGTGAGCTGTGTGCTGCATCATGTGGGTATGGCAGGTGGTGAACAGCAACTGGGAGAGCAGCATGCAAGGATTGGTAAAATACTCTGGGATGTTTGCAAAGTGATAAGTCAGGAGTGAGATGATCAGACAAGAAAGGTCTTCTCCATATCAGTAATCTGAGCTTCCACTGACAGAAAGGTGCAGCACTGCCATTAAAAGGGATTTAATCTTCTACCCCTTCGTTATTCACCATCTCTTTGGTTATCACCACATGGTAATCACTGGATACAGGGACACAGGACAACCAAGGCCTCTCATCTCTCACTGGGTGGGTCTCCAAGCATTTTTTCCCTGTCGTGGATGAAGCACAAGTTTGCTGTGTTCCATCACTTATTTCTTTACTTCCTCTGAAACACAGCAGCAATAATTTCCCAGGTCCATCTGGAGTGGTAATTTTTTCTTAAGCTGATATCTCTTTTCCAGGCATATCCTGCTTCTTTGCAGTTATGCACCTGATAAGTGAGCATTTAGCATCAGCTTCTGTTAGGAAGGAGACAGAAGCCAAACAGTTTCTAGCCAGCCCATGGCTCTGCAGGTGGACTAAGTTTCAAGTAGAGCTTATGGAAGCCTGAGATGAAGATGGATGTTTCTGAATCCATCGGGGAGACACACTGCCATCTGCCTGCTCCCTTTAAAACTGCTTTCTCAGTGCAGCTCTGCTAAAAGCGAGAGGGACACTGAACCTCCAGCACAGCCCCGTGTAAAACCATCATGCCCTGGATCACTTTGGGCTGAAACACTCAAGGACAGGCCTACAGGGATACCCCCAGAATGGTCATGTTCTTGTCTTGTCTGTCTTACAGCCTTCAGCACCATCAAAATACAATCTCTCCACCATTTCCCTGCAAGCAGGTTACTGGAATTTTTTTTAAAAATCCTCACAATAATCAGTCCACCACTTCACTACTGTAGCACTTTCCAGGATTCCGCCTTCCATTTAGTTTGTATACCAACTAAGACACACTCAGGTGCTTTTCTGTGAACAGCTTTACCCCCTGTTTTCATAAGCAATTTTCAAGTGCTTTAGCATTCACCAGATTTGATTCTTAGCTTTACAAGAACCCCTGCACCACCTAAATGAAATGAGCCCAGGGCCACAAATATGTTAACTGTGACAAAGAAAGATGCCCTGGTGCAATCCTGAAAAGGAATTCATCGCTTTTCCAAGCAGGGTGAATTTATCTCAAGGAACCAGAGCTGTTTCTCACATCTCCTGACCCACACTTCCCAAAAGACACAACCTGCTCATTTGTATGCAGCTACCAGAGCAGTCTGCTCCAAAAGCCTGGAGCTTCTCATGCCCTGAACCGCAGGACAAGGAGAAAACTCGAATACATTCTTGGCCACTCAGAACTGTAGAAATCATCCAAAAAACACAGTTCAGGCTGATTTCTGGTACACAATGCTCTATTTGATTTTGCAGTACCAGCATCATTTTCTAAATTCCAGCTCCAGTACATTTAAAAGAAACAAAACAGCTGAAAATAGACAATGTCTTTTCCTAAAATCACTTTACCAATCACAACCAAACAACATTGCTGTTATTTACATCCTTTCCTCCCTTTCCATGGAAGAAGCAACAAACTGGGAAGGGCAATAAGTATTTGTCACTGGCTGGAGAAATTCCCCATTTCTCCCCTTGTACCAAACCTCAGGACAACCAGTGCTCCCTGAATACTCAAAATAAGGGTCCAGCATGGCTCTCTGGGCACTGAGGGCACCGTCTCCCACAGGGCTGGGGGGTGCTCCAAGAATCAGCACTGGTACAAGAAACTCCTGCACTACTGCCCCTTTCCTGTGCATTTCCCTTTGGGACCAAGGGATGAGGGAATACCAAGGGAGATTGATGTTCAACGGGATCATTCTGTCCAGCAGCACAGCACAGAAAGGAAAGTTAGAAAGAATATGAAGAAAAAAGCTTACTTGATTTCAGCAGAGCTGCCAGAGCCCCAATGGCTGCCCTGGGGAAAGAAGAGAGATGGAGAAATAATGTCAATTTCTTCAATAATTTGTGTAACCTTCATCTTCACAGTCTTCTGGGCCAGGCTTCCCAGATAGTCTAAACTGACAGCTTATGATGGACTTTGACAGAACTGCAATGTTTTACACCAACAGAGGATCCAGCCTCTGCAGCTGACTCAGTTATTCTAAAAGACTATTAGCCCTCTAGCTTTACTGTTACACTGATTTGTAGTGACCATTAAAATTTCAAGCAACACCCACAAAGTGATCTAACAAGGTTTTTAAACTGCTGCCCCAGAGCTTTTTCTTTGTACCAGGGACGGAGAACATGCCCACTCCAGACACAAGTGCATCAGCAGATAACTTCCATATCAAGCTGGGACATCAATGTCAATATTTCCAGCAAAATTCCTCCTTTTTCTATTTTCCCAAAACAAGCTTCACCCCTATCCTCTCTCACAGCTTTAACTGAAAACGAAATTGAATTTCTTTCAATCGAAAGAAATTCAATTGCATTGCAGGGTTATGTTCAGGGTCCCATTCAGAGCAGGACTGGTGGGAAAGGTGCTAAAGCTCAGTAGTAAAACGGCTTGCAGTGAGTAAAGGCAGGGACATTTCTGAGGACTTTCTGTGTCATTTAATTGTGCAGGTAAGCAAGTGATCCTCCCTGAGCCAGCACAGCACTGGTTTGACTGGGAGCTGGTCACTAAAATTTGCAGCTTGAGAAGCTGAACTGAGACATCATTGCTCCCCAACTTCTGGAGGCAAGTTCCTTCCTCATGCAGTAAAATCTCCATCCTACTTGTCTCACGGAAGACTTTCTTACTTTCTTTTCCAGTCATGTTCTACTGGAGCAAGATCCCTGTTCTAACATGGCTTACTGCTGTGAAGTTTCAAGTGCCCAGAGCTGATTAAATAAATACTGCTACAAAAACCTCCATGTGCAAGGATTCCTTAAAATGTAATCTCTTTACAAACCAATCCCCAAATAAAATTGTATTAAATTCCATACTGAGCCAATTATCATCCTGCAGCAAATAAATATTTTTTGTCACCAAGCTCCTGTTCATTGTGTGTCCTGACAGCAGCTGAGACTAAGATTCAAGAGCTGGTTCTTGCTGATACTGGGTCAACATCTCCATCTAAAGTCATTTTTTCATAATGAATCTGTCAGAGTTCAACAACAGCTTTACAAACTGCAAAGAAAATGCACTCAAATACAGACAGAACAGGAAATCAGTAGCTAAAAATCTCACCAGTGGAAGCACAGTCAGGCTTTCATTACTTCTTTAGCTCCAACTGAACAGCAATCATTCAGATGATGGAGGAGTAATGTCATACCCCAGCTATTCAGCCTGTTCAGAAAAGGAACACTCTATAGCCACTGATCACTCAGTGTCTCCCCAAGTTTAAAGTCTGGGATAAAGTAAACAACTCTAAGCAAGTTAAAATTCCACCCAGAGCATCTCCTAAAGTTCACACTCTGGTATGTGTCTTTATAAAGAGACTGCTTTGCATACCTATATTTTACAAGCCTAATGTGATGTCTCAATCACCTGCCAGAGCAGCAGAGCAATGAAGGAATGACCAGAGTATCTCTGGCTCCAAGCAGAAGAGTTCTCAGGATTTCCTCTGGGCATCTGTTTTATGTTGTGGGTGCTGATGAGCATTGCTAAGAGTTTCAGCAGATCTACACTACTGCCATAAAGACAACAGTGCCAGCAAACCTCCCATCAGAAAACAAATCTGGGTCTCCCAAAACTTTTTGGGGTGTGGTGTGGGTGGGGGGGTTGGTCTGTGAACCAGACAACTTCATTCAGCCTCAAAAGATTCCAGAATTTCCAGAGCATGTTCTCAGTCTAATCTCCAGTTCCAACTCTCTAGGCAGGGGCGAGATGCAGACCCATTAGACTGACTCCAATGATATGCATTGCTTTAGAACAGGTTTTGAGAGGAAAAAAACACCATAAAAGACATGAGGATAGACTACAAAACAGGTAAAATAAGTTTAAGGGATAAAACAGACTGACTAAGAGTAGATCAAGCCAGCCTAGCTTGGTGTCTTTCTTTGATAAGAAATACAACTTCTACACAAGGGAAGTGTGGTAGATATAATTTATCTGTACTTCAATAAAGCATTTGATACAGTGCCACACTGAAAATTACTAGCCAAACTGGAGAATGTGGGGATTAGTGCAAGAATTACAATGTGGGAAAGGAATTGGTTAAAGACCCAATGACAGGAGTTGTGCTGGAAGAGGAATTATTTGTCTAGAGGGAACTTATGTGTGGAAATCCTCAAGGATCTTTTCAGACTGATCTTATTTCAGCTTTTCATTAATGACCTTGGCACAAAAAGTCAGAGTATACTAACAAAATCTGCTGACCGTGTGAAGTCAGGAACTGCTGCTAATAGCAAGGAGTTCAGAATATCTTTCAGGAGTAACAAGATGTTCTTGAGTTCTGAAGGAATAGAAATGTGATGAAATATAACAGTCAAAGTGCAAGGTTAAGCATTTAGGGTTTAATAAGGATTACTGCTATGAGCAGGGGCTCATAATTTGGAAATGAGTAGAAGGACAACCTGGATATACGAGCCCATTAAGGGATAAGGACAAGCATAACCAGCAGGGTGACATGAAAAGGACAGATCAAGTCTCAGAAAACCACTGCCAGTGGAGAAGGGAGCATGGATGTTCTCACAGAAGGCTTCACCTGAACAGCTCTGTGCAGAGCTCAGAAGGAACCACACAGAAACAGGCCAAGGAAATCATTATGGTAATGGAGACATAACTCATTAGGAGTCTTAAAGATCACAGTTTAGTCTTAACAAAATGATAGCTAAGAGACAACTGGATTGTTCCCCTCAGACACACTGGGTGGCAGAGAAGTAAACACTGAGGAAGGCAGAGAAATACTTAGGGTGAGGAAAAAATTTGGCACTAGGACAAATGGATATAAAATGGCCATGAATAAATTTAGCTGGAATTGAAAGGATGGGTTTTAAGCACTGGAAAATGAAGGCATGAAACATCCTCTTGGCAGCCATGGGACAAACAACCTAATGACTTTGAAAAGGCAGCCTGGAGTGCTTCTAATAGGACTGCCAAGTCCTGTTGCCAATGAGGAAAAGGTCTGAGAAAAGTGACCCAGGAACGACTGTACCCCTATAGCCTTACATTTTAAGCATAGATATAAGGGGAATGAAATGAGAAACATGTATGCTAAGTGCAGAGTTAATCAGCCAGCCCAGAAAAGAGCAGCTGCATCAGCTTAAGATGGAAGTCCAAAGAGTCCAGTGTCCTGTGGCCAGCAGTGCCAAGGAAAGCATGCAAGGCCACAGCAGACACACAGTGCTAGGGCTTGCAGAACAGATCCAAACTCCAGCAGCTTTCAGTCCAGAGATCCCATAAACTAGCAAAGGTGCCTTTGGGAGGGCTTTCAGCTTTTAGCTGATTTTGCTTCCATATGTTTGCCTGAGAACTTTTGAACTTGTGTAAAATCTTAGCATTCATAATTATCCTGGAAAAGGACTTCACACCTACATTGTGTAGGGTGTCAACTACCTGCATTTGTTTTAAGTTTGGACTTTCAATCAGCATTGTAATTTGCACATTAAGTCAGGTGTTAGCCACCCCCAGAATATTACCTATCTTTGATGCTGAACAAAATCAAACACACAAAACACCTGATGGGAAACAATAAATCAGAGAAGTGGAATAGAAGCAGAATAGGCTTTCACTGAAAGCAGCAGCAAGACCATTGAAACATCAGTACAGCAAGCCAGGAAAACCATGTTTGTGATAATACCAGAACCTCTCAGCACCATATGGCAAACCAACAGCATCTTTGCTGGCATCAGGAGATATAATGAAATGAGTCAGCCTGGGACAGGCAGATAGAGAGAAGAGTTCATAAATTGTGCACAAGAGCAAGGACAAGGCTGGAGGAAGATGAGGAGGAAAAAGTTTAAGACCACAAGAAAGATGACTTGATGAGCCATATGCCAGACAAGAGAATTTGATAGTGTGCCCAGAGCAAATCTCTGCATTTTTCTCAAGAAGGAATGGAGATGGAGAGGAGATGATGGGGAGTGGGGAGGGGGGGAGATTAAATCATTAAAAAAACTTGCCAAATCTGTCCAGATGCCTTCCTCTGATTTTCTGTTTTCTGTGGTAATACATTAGCAAAATCTTAGTTGTTTTGTCAAGTCCAGTGTATCCCAAAGGAGACCCATTTATATCTTAACAACAACAAAAAAAAGATGTATAGATAAAGTTGCACTATCTTATAAAGCATAATAATAAATGTTGCTCCATAATCAGAAAACGTTAAAAACTCCCTGTAGTAGCAGTCGAGACAGCCACTCTGAAGAATGGAAAACTTTGAAGTGTTTCCAAGTCAGCAGCTTGGATATCTGGGCAAGAGTACAACTAGCAGACAGATAGACAAATGCAACTTCCAGATCCTGTGCTTAGGAACCAGGAGCAACAACAAAGAAAAACTGCATGTCCCAAGCCAAAGCACAATTGGATTAGCCAGTAAAACCAGGCTGTTAAAGAGCCTGGACAAAGGAGCCCTGTGCCTAGGTCACCCTTTCAGAGCTGAGCTGCCAGGATATTTTTGCTGGAAATCACTGCAAGCAGAGGAGCCTGAAAACCAAGATCCCTTTCATTTTCTTCTGCACTCAATCTCAGCTCACAGCACAAGGCACTATATGATGGACAATCCTGTGCCTGTTTCTGTCTCTCGAAGAAAACAGAAGGACTCCTGAAAATACAAACCCCACTCCAGAAGAGCTACAGAGTTGACTTCATGGGAGGATTTTAAGACTGACAGAACACATTGATGGTGCACAACCACCCAGGATTAGCCTGGAACTATTGCCAGGGGACAGCAGAAAAGGCAAAGATTGAACAAATGAATGAACCAAAAGGGCTCTGCAGATCAACCTCCAAGTAATTTTAACCATCCTTCCTTCTGTGAAATTGTGCCTTCTACACACTAAAACACAGAACACCCTCTTCAAATTACTGACTGAAAGCTGATGACTTGGTGCTTTATTACAAACCTCTTCAACCTGATGCATAATCCCTTACAGCAATCACACCTGGATGATAAAGACATAAAGCACTAGTTTAACAGAAATTTAAGGAAAGGTTCTGCCCTAGTAGAACCTATGTTGCTCAACTCATCCTGCCCTTCACCCTGCTACTTCTCATATACTCACTTGTTGCTGTCATGTTTCTTTATACCACAAGCAGTGTGGGGAAGGGACCCTGCAGGACGTATTTGTACAGCACCTGGCACAATGGATCCCTGACTCAGACCTCAAAACCCCTAAGCTTCCACAGGCCCTCTTCTCCAGGCAGAATTAAGTGTCCTCAAGTGTAGACATAACCTAGCTGCACTTTGCCTCAAACCCCTGGGATTTGTACTTAACTACTGGAATTTATACAGTCACAGAAAAACTCTAAAGATGATTTCTATTTGAGAACTAAGAGACATTCAGAAACAACTCGTAGGCACCACAGCAATAGGTGCTTTATAAATCCTACCAGAAGGTAGATCTCATCTGAGGCAGATGCCTTGAAAGTCATTTCCCTCATGGCCCAGAAATACAGATCTGAAATATGCAGGCACTTTGTGCAGTGATTTGTTTTAAAGACTTAAAACCAGCAGCTTCACAAGTCTTGGAAATATGGGTGTGGAAAAGCTGCTTATGCTGCTGGCATTTTCATAGCAGTGCTTAGTCTAGGACTTATGCAAAAACACCCATCATCTTGTCCTCTTTAATTCCACCTTGTTAGCAAGGCATTAAAACTTACACTGAAGGGAAAGTTTGCTTCCAGTCTGCAACGTCCCACACACTGCCAACCGGTGGAGTTTGGAGAACCAGCTGTTGGGTACAGATGTGCTTTCAGTGTAATGATGAAAGACGAGGGGGAAAAACCCCACACACTCCTTTTCTAATAGATACATCCATTCCAGTGACCAGCGTGTCTCCATTCCCAGATTCAGCTCAAAGCCTTCACTGCAGCATCTTCCAAACATCTCTGCCAGCTCTGGAGCCTGTCAGGTTAAAATCAGTGAACAGGTACAGCCTTCCAGCCTCTTTCATCTCTGCCTCCCAGAAAGAAGAGTGACTCCAGGCTTATCCTCCAGGCATCCTTACAAGTATCCTACTTTTTCTTGTGTACAAATACAGAAGTGGAGACAGCTGTATCCTAAAAAGTCAAGCTATTCTTTACAGCTCTAAATTAAATTACCTTTAAAGTAGTAACAAAGACCAAGGTACATGAAATGCGCTTAAAACCTTGCCAAAAGGATGCCCAGGCATTTCTGACAGTGCAGTGCAGAGCTGGCACTGCCTCCCCAGGCAGAAGTCATACCTCAGAAGATTATGTCAGCTCCCTCTCCAGGGTCAGATGTCACCAATATGGCTGGGGCAGGCTGTGACAGCTTGTCATTCACATCAAGATAAAGGGGCTGGAAGGTTCACAATCAGACAGAATTCTTAACAAATACATCACCCAGGCAGTTCCAGGCTGACAGTGTGAGAACCCAGCTCCCCCACCCCAGGGACACATGTGAGGGGACTGGGAAAGGGGGTCAATACTATCCTTGATTGATTGATTAAGAGGCGTGGTGAGGACACTCATCAAAGCCACATCTGCTAACAAGCACCAGCAGAGCCCTACAGAACATCTCATACACAGTTAAAGTGTGTCGGGGAATGTGGTTAAATCCCCCTCCTTCCCCCAGGCAGCTGTCTTCCACTCCCAATCCAGTTACTACTCAGTTCAAAAGAGCCTGGTGTTCTCTTGGCTCACTCTTTAACTGTCATTTTATTTGTAGCTCATCCATTCCCAGCAGCTTTTGCTCTGGAAACCACAGGGATTGACATGAAGACTCTGCTGACAGGAGAGTGTGTGCTCCACACATGGGGGAAGACACCCAGCCCCATTTTTCTTGCTTTTGGATCATTCAGCCCTAAACTTTTCTGAGTGCTGTGTACATCCAGAGTTAGGGCAGGGAGAGGGACATGATCTGTGCACCCTCCTTAGGGCATGATGAAATCAAATGACACTTCTTGGTGACATACCCAGAAACCCTGGGCTCAAATCTCAGCAGGACACTTCTTCCACTAAGAGAAATTGAACTGCAGGTGCTTTGCCACCAAGGAGTCTCTGATGGTGAATAATTCAGGGAGAGTTTGGGGGTACCCAGGGGTTTATGATGCCAGAAAATAAGGCTGCACACACACCATATTGCTGGAAAACCACTGCAAGATTTTCATTTTATGAATGCTCTCAATTACTGGCAGTGAAATATCCAAGGGCAGCTCGTGTTGCTGACAATCCAGGTAGGAGAAGTATCTCTCACATGTCACTGCTTGGGCCCAGAGCTATTTGAGAGCATAAAAGGGAGGCTGGTTTCAATGCAATCAAGGCTAAGAGCCGTAGCTCTTCCTGACTGCTGGTTAGTACAAACCATCTCTAAGGCAGCAGTAATCTCAGGGTACAACATCTTTAAAAAGCACTTTGTAGTGAAAGGTTCCCTCGAGCTGTGTTTTAAAAAGTCACCTTTCCTGCATGGAGCTGGGCTGCTGTGATGGGTGGAAAACCTGAGTTCTCATTTCAGCTCTTCCTGTGGTTTTCAGAATTTTGAGGTCTGTTCTGTTTGAAGGTTTTGGTTGGCTGGTCTTTTTAACCAAAGAAGTAAACATCTTTCAGAGAAGCTAATTTAAAAAATGTGTACAACATAAGAGACTTGAAAAGGACATGAATTATGAAGCTGAAGGACTGAGAAAGCACCATCTTCCTTGATCTCTTCCTAGAAAGAAGGCTGACTTGTACAGAAGCCTTTTCTTTAAGCAAAAGTCAGATGTTTCAGAATAAAAGGAATGACTTATATTGAACACAAGATAAAAAACTCTGTTCTTTTAATCTAATGGTATTGGTTCCATATTGCAAGGCCCTAGAAATAGATCCATCAGTTTGAGTTTCTATTGCACTTCATTTCCCCTCTGGTCCCATCCAGATGAAGCCCATCCATAAAGTTCAGCCAAAAGAAACTCAAAATTTGAAATCTCCAGGGAAGAGGGCTGGATTGCAGAGGGTTTTTTTGAATATGCCAGAGCAAGAGGCTGTTTCAGGCAGCAGGTGCAAGGGCAAAAAGATACCTATGAAATTAATCTGCTTGCATGCAATGCATTTACCAATCCCCAAGTGCTTCCCAAGGAGGTATCACTTCCCCTGTTTTGCACACAGGTCAGCCTGTTCCTATCCTTTACTCCTACCAAATACCAAAGGATGGTGGACAGAGTTAGACCTTCCTGAAAAGCTCATATGCAAGTGGAGTTTCAACTAAATATGAAGAAGAAAATGTGCAGAATAGGTCACCAAATCTTTCCTGGTTTTCAACTATTCCCACTGTTCAACCTTTCTAGTGGTCCCTAAGTACATCCACACACAGCCTTCCAGCACCAAATTTAGTGTCAATTGGGCACTTTACAGTTTGTTGGTTCTAACTGATGCTGCCAAACAGGAACACTCTTGGAAATACTGGGGTTTTCATTTGTATGCCACACGTGCACACAATACTGAGCTTAATTGGCACTATTAAATCAGCCTCAAATTGAGAACAATGCATAAACATGCTCGAGAATCACAAAGTAACATTCTCTTACAGATTCACAAAAGGCATCTTGACCTGAATTTAAAAGGCATTTTTATGTCTAAACACGCAGGTAGCACTCAGCAGGATTTTTCAAAGCTCCTTTGTATACTAAGGTCAGAACTACCTTTTAACTGTACAGGTTAATCCATTAACCTGCTAAGAGGCTTTCTTTTATGGTTATACATTATCCTTTCATCGTCATACATTTAAATATCTCTGAAAATCTGGACATTCGCTCAAAAATTCAGGCTTCACGTAAATACCTTCAGTCAGTGTCAACAGCCATTTTTAAGAAATTTTTGAGAATTTTTTTAAATGTGTCTTTTGTGCTGGAAAAATATTCCCATTTTACCCACCACATGTGCCAAAACAGAGGGATGCAAAACACAACGTAAAATGCTGCTAGAAATGTATAATACTGACTGGTTTTGCCACAGGTAAGCATGAAGTTTTAGGGGGAAAAAAATGTTGCAAATGCAGAGCAGGGAGAAAAGCTTATTAATTTGCCTGGGATTTTCAATAAGGATTTAGCAGATAAAGACATCCTGCTCTTCACCTCTCTCTGCCATTCTGGGGTTTGTCTTGCTGGATAGGGAGGGCAGGGGGTGGGGATACTGCTGTATTGTGCAGAATATCCAGAGCTGCAGGAGAAGGAGCCAAGGTGTGAAAGCAGCTGGCTTTCCCACTGCCCTGCAGCAGCTTTTTGGACATAAAACCACCTGGCTGCCATAGGGGAGGCAGCAGAGTCACCTGAGAACTGACCAGGCTCACACAAAACAGGACAGAGGCTGCAAATGAGGATGTGCCTTGTGCAGAAGCTGTCCCTGCAAGCAGGCTGAGCCACCACCCCCAACAGCAGCACCCCAACGCCTGCTGTGACCCTGTCCTTGTCCTGTCCTCATCTCCACAGCTCTGCAGGACAGAAATAGGACATCTGACTGCAGGGAAGGCAGCCTGCAGGCTGCAGGTCAGAGAGGAGGCTCTCTGCAATCACAGTACCTCGAGATTTGCAGCATTTCAAAGAACAGCCCCTGTATAAGAAAGCAGTGAGAATGGCACAGGCAGGATCCTGAGAAAGAGTGAGATGTTTATTCTTTTCCCTAGAATGCACAAAAGTCAGAGAAATTGGTTTAACTGCTGGATCACCCATGTTGCCTTCCACACAGCACTTTGCCCAGCTGGTGCCTGAGGTTCAACATGCAGGAAAAGATTTTAACTCAGAGCCTGAGAGGATGGGCAGGAAGACTGCCAGGGGCAGCCAGAGCAGCCTCAGCTTTCCCCCGCCCCAGATCTACAAGCAAGGGGATTTGAGAGCAGGCAGTTCGCACCAGCCTCAATTGCAGCACAGGTCTCCACAGCACATGGGGCTTGTGGTGAGGCAGCATCTGGCTGCTGCGGCTGATCCAGACTAACCCTAACCCTGATCTGGCCACCCACAGACTAATGAATTTGTTCAGTTGTACATGTCTAACTCCTTACTAAGCAATAATCTGGTCACATCTTAATGCCGGTGCCTGTTCTTCACAATATTTAGTTAGAACGTTTCAAAGGAAGATAAAGTCAGTAAATGTCAAAATGAAGCACAAGCTGGGTCAAATTCTCTGATATTTGCTGTTTGAAAGCTTCAATGTCACACTGACATAACTGCAGGGGCTTTTTGAAGCAGTAATTTGTAGAAGCCTAAGTAATGAAAGTTAGGTGTTGGGTTTGGGTTTTTTTCTCCCTTCTTTTCCATTGGAAATCTTCCATTTCATATAATCCACACAAACTCTGGATTCTGAAAACAGACCATATCAAAGCCAAGGCTGCTAGAACTCAAGGTGTAAATCTAATACAGAAGCAACAGGGATAAAAAATTAAAATTCATAGGAAAAATTCTAAGCATTATTGGGGTGGTTCTTCCACATGCCTTTTTTTCTACATAGTAAAATCTGGAAGGTGGTTAGAACTGGAATGACCACAAAATTTTAAGTACAATTTTGAATAATGAAAAACAAGCAGGAAATTAAGCTTTTGACTAGACAGTGACAGCTGTTGTGCCATTGCAGCATTTGCCCTATGGTCCACAAAGAGCCTGAGCTGGATCTCTTTAACACAGGAAAGAAACACATAAATTTGATATGCTGAAATTACAGGATTTTTTTTTATTCTGCAATAATCTGGCTTTTTCTGCCTCAGAGCCATGATTTCTCCAAGGTTTGCACTTTGGGGGGAGTTTCCATTCCCATCCCCAGAGCTGTAGTTATCCATGCTTAGGAAATCAGCTGCCCTGTTCTTCCTCACCCGCCACTTCCTCATGTCTTCAGGTTCTCCCCTCCACATTCCAAGCCCTGCCTCCAAACACCTCTCACAGCAACTCAGCTCTGGGTTTATTTACAGGTTTTACTGGCATTGCTGCAATTCCAAGTGTTGCCCTGCAGATAGAGAGATCGAGGAGAGCCGTGCCAGCATCAGTGAGCCAGAGCCCTGTGCTGAATCTGTGCCACTGCTGTTACAAAACCTTCTCTCCCTAAAAAATTCATTTCACCTCCATTGGCAAACACTCTATTATTTACCTTATCTCTTTCATTCTCTGTAATAATTGTCTGATAACCATTCAAAAGAGCCTGAAAGACTGAAGACTTTGGAAGTCTCTTTCACTCACTGGAAATCAGTCTCTCGTGTTGCCTCTGTATCTCTAAATCCAGTTACCCTGCTGCTACAGCTGGTGAGGCTCCAACAGTGCTATCAGGACAGAGAACCCTGCAGCAGAAAGGCTGTTGCTAAGGCTTTGACACTGTGTCATATAACTCTGCTCAGGGCCGGTCTAATCACTGCTGTGCTTTAAAATCACTGATAGTTGTAGAGACTGGCTCACACTCTACCTGCCAGCATTGCCAGCACTGATGGAGCTGGGAAAAAGCCTCAGCAACCACAGGAAATTCTTGGGGCTGATTTCCTTGTAGGGACACCATTGTGTAAACTGTTTCTGCAGAAGTTCTTCATTGACACTTATTTTCATTGTTTTTTTTCCTACATTTCCCTTGTCTATCTTTGGACTGAAAGCTCTTGTGGGAAGGATTTCTCAACTGCTTTCTACCCTCCTCATAAGGGCAAGAGGCTTCTGGATGGAGGAGAAATGGCAATAAATCAAGTGAAAAGCAAAGAAGAGGAGATTCCTGGGCTCTTACATGTGCTGACACACGAGTGAGTGCCCTCAGCTTTATCTGCTCACTCTCTGGCCTCTATTCACGTCATTACTCAACTCCGTGATTTCTGAGGGGGAATTCTTTCCTTGTCTCCTTGACACAGGAAAACCAATGTAGGTAAACAGGCAGGGTGGGCACCCCTTCATCATCTGTACATCCACATTCAGATAGGCTTTGTTTGGAAATCCCTTTCCTCTAGTCCCCATTCCCTAGGTTGGCTGAGGTTTTTGAAGGCTTTGGCACTTCACAGCCACCTCAAACATGATTACGAGGTCACATAACCACATTGCTCAACCCCCTCCTCACTGCACCAGCTCCACTTTCACTCCACAGTCCACTTCAACCACATCCCAGCTAAACATAAAACCTTCCACAAATTCACTACTGTTCTTCTTTCCCCTTTCTAATTCTTCCATCTGTATTGTCACTGAATGCCTCAGGCAGAGCTGAGTGTACCCTCACTACCCATGAGAAAAATGTGGGTTTAAGTGTATGAAAAGTCTGATCTCAGGGGACTTGTCCACAGCAACACACAGTGTTTCAGGTTAACACCTCAGACACCAGAGATCCTTTGTCTCCTAACATTAAACTTTTTTTACCCTTATGGTACCACCACCACTGATGAAAGATCTCCCTGCCCCTCCAGATCAGGAGTCTGCGCACTCCACACCTCACAGATAACCCACCAATTGCCAGAAGTCATCCCAATCCTTCATTTCTTCCTAAATCATGAAATATTTTATAATCCTTCTAGCTGCGTTCTATTTTTTTTTTTTTAATTAATAATTACACTCTGGTTTTGACATGCTACTTACAAAATGCTTGGCCTAACCAGTTCACACTAGTCTTGACCATAACCTCCTGTGGGAGACTATAATACTCAGCTGCAAGACAGCTTTATCAAAATTAACAATTCATCTAACTCTGGGAAACACTCTGAGATGCAACTGATGTATGAAATCAAGTCACACCTCCCATTTGGATGGGAGTAACAGTAGTTTCTATGGTGACATGGGATACATGCCTCAGAGACATCCTAGGAGGCAGTGGGATTGCAGTGAGGCACCCAGGTGTTAGTTTTAATCCAGTTAGAACAAAGACCAACACATACAGCAACAGGAATAATACCCCCAGACTGGATAACATGTCCTAAGAAGCTTGGCTAGCTCACCCTGCTGCAAGCCTGAGCATTTGTTAGGAGAAGGAGGAAGATTAAAGCTCAGGAAGAGGGAGCCTCCTGCCCAACAAACCCAGAGCTGCCTGCAGTGTGGACATCCCAAAGCCATCACACGAGGCCAGCCATGAACTGCATCTGCCATAGCCACTGGCTGTGAAAAGCCAAGAACTTGAGAACAGCAGGGACTTGCCCTCACAGCATCTTTCCAAATATAGCACTCTAGTTCACTAAAGGGGAGAAATAATGGGCAGGCAAAGAAAAGCCTTCAGCTGAAAGCATTGTTTCTCTTTCAAACTCTGACCTGAAAAAAAAAACATAAGCTGAACCTAAAAGCAAAAGGCAAAGTTCTCTTTCAAAATAATAGTCTCACTAAGATGCTCCATTTATAAATCAGTTCCTCCCTTCCCATGACATATAAACTTAAACTCAGAAGTGAATTTCTCTCCATATAATGTTCTTTCACCAATTTTTAATGCCTCAGAGGTGGGTGCCTGTGGTGAAATGTGCCATTCCAAAGGCTACCAAGAGATGGCACCAGGATTTCTGTGTGCCACGTGTTCTTCCAGACCTCTGGAACAACCTTGGGAGATGCTGTTCCTCTCCGCCTCATCAACTCCTCATCTATTTTCAAATCTCGCCTGAAAACATCTCTTTTTCCCTTGTCTCTACCTCTTAATTTTTCAATTTCTCTCATCTACTGCTATTAACAGTACAATACCAGTAAAGTGTAACTCTGAAATGCAGCTCCATTTGATCTGCAAAGCAGCATTGACATACCACCAGTCTGAAATGAGATTTTGTAACTGATTATTGATATTAGAACAGGTAATTCTTTGAGAGAAACCACACAGACCGTAAAAATAATGAAAGGGAAGGAACTGCATGAAACTGGGACACCTCTGGCTCCAAGATCATTTCTTCTATTACAATGGCTCATTGCAATAAATTTGCACAGTAGGGTTTATTTACTTATCTTAGTGATGCAATCATCCCTGCTTCATGTTATCTGAGATTTTAGTCAAGTTGAAGAGACACTTTATAGAAAGAAAAAAATTTTCAAGACAACACTCTTCCCTTTGTTGTTGGCATCGTCTCATTCAGAGTGGTATTTTCTAGTTTTATTTAACAGGACTTTAAGGATAAATCTCATGTAGATCAAGGCCAGATGGGAAGCAAGTCATTTAGCTGTGATATAGCTCAACAGAAATGTTTTTTTTCCCTTCCCATGAATTTTCTACACGAATCAAGTGAACCAAATAGTGTCTGTTTATTCTCAAAATGCTAAGCATTGATTAATTCTGACCACATTCCAATAGAATCATGTGTTACTTTCCAATTAAATATCCAGACTGCTCAACATGATTAATGACAAAACACAGACTAACAAGAGGAATTAAGAATGATTTGCTTTTGATCTTCTATCAGGAACCATTGCCAAATAAACAAAGGCATAAAGCTGAACCCACCACAACAGCTTCCCTATCAGGTTGGAGAAGAACTAATCACCATGTCAGTGCCTTGAGTTTCTGCTCTTTCTCAAAATACAGTCTGACAGTGGCCAGATTTGTCACATATTCTTCTGCTCAAGAAGAGAGCAGCTGGAAGTTTAGACCAACCCAGGACATGGAACTGCAGTGAATGTTTATGGTGGTCTACCAGCAGGACATTATCCGGGATTGAGGGTAGGGAAAAATCTAACTGCCTGCACTGGGGTCTAGGGCACATTTGCAGTTGGATCTCTTCCATATGCCTCTCCATCACTCTCAGCAGAAGAGATAAGTCCAGTATTCAGGTCATGCCCAGTACTCATCTCCTCTCTCTTTGTCTAAACCAGACAGAGCCCACTGCTGTTCTGGTTCCTCCTGTCAGCGTTA
The DNA here is from genome assembly GCA_013397095.1 of Sterrhoptilus dennistouni. Taxonomy (NCBI): domain Eukaryota; kingdom Metazoa; phylum Chordata; class Aves; order Passeriformes; family Zosteropidae; genus Sterrhoptilus; species Sterrhoptilus dennistouni. The sequence goes on along the minus strand of VWZU01016196.1, from coordinate 2,141,180 downwards.
AGGTCAGGAGAGCACTTGGACAAGCGTTTCCTGATGTGGCACCTTGGTCACTTTTCAACACTACGGGCTCAACACTTTAATCTTGCAGTGAAAGCACCAGTTTCAAGGTGAGAAAAGAGAATCTCAGTTGTATGCAAACAAAACAGGCTTTATTAAAAAACAGTTATATATATATCCCTATATTCAAAGCTATGTACAGCCTCTTAATTTATATCTTCAGCATTTCCAGGGTCTTCATATTCTCCTTAGTCAATCTGACATAATATCTGATTAAATATGGCTTTTAGCTTTAGATGTGCTCTCTTGCTCACCTTGGCATTTCTCTTTCCACTTGCATGAGCTCTGCTTTCTGTAGTCAGTAAAAATCTCCTCAGCTCCCACTCTGATAGAAGTATGTGATACAGGAATCACTTCATGGCCATGGCAACAGTGCCATCAATATTCCTGCATGTTTCAAGCTCATGAATCCCTCCCCATCTCAAATCACCCCTGAGCACTTAACAGCAAAGAAAAGACACCTTTGGTATTCTCACTCCTCATGGGTTTTGAGCCCTGGCACCAGATGGATCTGACTCCACTTTACAAATCTCTTTCAGCAACCTTCTGCCTGACCCAGCTTTAAATGCCCATTATGCCACTTCCAGGTTGCCCACTGCAGACTCATCCTCCACTGCACAGAGAGAAATAAACATTTTCAAGACCCCAAGTTTCTAGAGACAAACATTTACCAAAGGTGAAGAGAACTTGTTTCTTTTTCCCTTCAGTATATGAGGAATCCAGATATCCACCTCAGGTGAAATAGAGTTACATGGGAGGATTTCCTCCCTTTAATGAAAAGGGAGATTATCAGCAAGCATTTGAGGCTCTGGGACTATCCAATAAGCACCAAACGTAGGAAGAATTGTGATCAAATGTCAGAAGTGGGTAATGCTGGACATGAGCAAAGGCAGATAATTTCTGCATATCACATTTTCTAGTGAATTAATTTGGCACCATTCCCAGACCTTTTTTATTCACTTTCCACTTTTAATTAAGTAGTCAAACTTTACTGGAATAGCCCCGTGTAGAAAGCCAAGTATTCTGAATACCCACAGAAAGAGTTTTTATTTCTGATGAATACTCACTCTTGTTGTAATCTTTCATACAAGGTTTATGCGAACATTTAATATGAGCCAGCTCTGCTCAGTATAATAAATAGATGTACTCATAGAGGTTTGAAAAACAAAGACATTTTAAAAGACTCTCCAAATTGCTTTAATAAAACTGTGCACTAACCTTTTAACAGCAGAAAAGGAAAACATAATGGAGGGAACCACCAATTCACCAGCCACCCCACCATTTGCCATTTTCTAAAGCACAGAAATTCTTCCTCTTATGAAAGAAAGAATGAATTCTGAGGGTTTTGTTTTCAGCTTCTTTGGTACTCTGTCTTCAACATGAGGAGTCCTAGAAGAGCCTGCACAACAAGTAGCCACAGACAACTCAGCTTTCAAAGCCACTGGTGAGGATACCTGGTGCCTGACAGCCTGGACAGAATCATGCAGAGGAGACCAGCTCCTGGCTGACTAGAGAGCAAACACCCTCCACTGTCACATTCCACAACCCACAACACATCCAAACACCTCTCAGAACAAGCAAGTTGGGAAAATAAGCAATGGTGTTGAAAGGGACACTGGAAAGCAGGAGAAGGGTAGAAGCTGTGGAACATACATAGCTTCCCTTATTCATAGGGAATAATAAGGCTGAAGGGTGAAAAGAGCAGAGATCATTGCACTGTGTGAGGCATCAGAGATGCTGCATTAGAGAAGGTGTTGATGGAGTGAAGATTTGAGCATCCCACACACACTCCTATCAGATATCCCAGCTACTGACATAAACAGATCTGAGAAAAGCAGAACATCGTCTGGCTTTATTTTAAACTGTCCTTGTAAAAGGTATCAGCAAACCTTCTCTGCAGCACAGCATCATGAGAGATGGGCAAGACAGCCTTAAGTCTGTGACTCCCCTGGATTTCACAGTGGTTAACTCAAGAGTCCTGTACACTTCAGAGAGTTCCATGTTTCTTCCATGCAACTTTGACCTCAGATATGGATAGTTCTGGAGACATCCACAGCCATGGCACCAGCAAGCTGAAGACCTCAAATGCCTAGCTAAAGCCAGTAAAGCCCATGAGTCACAGTCTCAGGGGAATCAGAGCTACTTGGCACATACCCAGAGAAGGTCAATTGGAGCATGGGGAGACTATTTCTAAATACCCCAGGGCTTTGGCACTGGGAAAAATAAATAGAACTATGTATCTTGTTTCCACATCTTAGCGGGCTAAATAAATAGCTCTCATAGGGCACTCTCCAGAGCAGATTCTTAAAGTGACCTTGGCCCTGCTGCTGCCCAGGACAGGGGAAGGTGGGTGTGCCCACCAGAGAAGTGGTGCATTTTCAATGCTGCATTCCTGGCAGCTGATCAGAGAGCCAGGGTAATATCAGCTCCCACAGTTGCCGGCTGTTCCTTCCCAGCAAAAAAGGCAAACCATGGTGGCACATAGTTATGAGGTGGAGAGAAGGTATCAAGAGCAAATGCAAAGTGAGGGTCAAAAGATTTCTGGGACAACATTGAAGTTTTCCTCTATAGGCAGGGTAGAGGCTGGTGCTCTCTACAACTTCCCTGTTGATAACCAAAAAGAAGCAGATGTTTTTGTGACTGAGAGCCACACCAAAATACCACTCTCCCAATTTCAGCACAGCCACATCCACTTTGGGAAGAGCTGCACCAGTGTCAGATAGCTGGGAGCACATGCCGAGCTAGACAAAGAACATTTATGCTTTTTATGCTTTCTCCCCAGCTCAGAAAACTCATCCATAAGGTCCCTGCCCCAGTCACCTCACAAAGTTTTAGGACATTTTCCCCACATGTACCCACCTCCATTTTCTGATGGATTGCAAAGATGCTTACGGCTTTCAGACTGCAGCTATTCCAGGCATTTGCTAATGCTGGGAGAGATTTGTAACCCAGTCTACAGTCTGTTCTTCTGGTCTCAAGACCTAAATTCTTGCCAACAATATCTCACAAAGCCACTTTCCACAATGAAAGCAGCACTCCCAAGTAAACTAAACAACAGAACCTCCACTGACTAAACTAGTGCCTTTTAATGCAATTGTGTTTTAAAACAAAACAGGCTTGTGTGGTTCTTCTGATGTAAAACAGGCTGTCTCCACTGTGCCACTGAGATTCTCATCTGCCCTTAGTTATGAAACAAAAGTCACAGCTCTGAGCCCTGAGCAGGGCAGCATAGTGGCCACCAGGCTTGAGCTGATCTATGGTTTTTGTTCATCAGACCAAGAGAAGGTGGGAGCCAAATCACTTTTTCCTGTGAGCTGGGCTTCAGCAAAGATTGTATGTGCTGTTTGCACACTCATGAAAAATACGTTTTAAGAAAAGCACAAATATTTTAGGAAATAAAAAGAAAATTAGGAAACTGAACTAGCAGTGAGAAAGCTCAGGTAGACAAAAATTAATGCACGAGACACTTTTTTTCAAATGAAAAATGAATTCAAGCTTTTCAGTAATAAATAAAAAGACTTATTAGCTACAAAAGGGGATTTACTGAGGGCAATTTTGAGTATTTCTGGTGTTTGTCTCTGTGCTCCAAATGGAAAAAAATGTCCCCAGAAGAATTCAAAACAATCCTTGTACAACAGATAAAAGGCAGTAAAAGCTAAACATTGCATATTGACAATGAGGAATCATTGGAATCAAAAGCAGTGTGTTTCTCTGGTTGTTGCCCTTAGAAGTGAGTATTTTAGAGCAGCTTACAGACTACACTTACAGCAACACTCCCTGCATATCCAAAGGTATCTGAGCAAGAAGCCAGGATAGAAAGGTGTGACAGATACCCAGGCTTCCACTTCTCCTGTGGGAAACAGTCAACAGAAAATAAAGCATTTTTGCACAAAATTCATTTTAAAAGCCTTTAGGCAGCCAGTCCCATTGCTTAACAGAAAACTGATTCAATTCCAAGTCCCATCACACACAGATCCTGACCTACCACAGAAGCAGAACTAACACTGGTTTAATCACAGCCAACACTTCCACAGGAAGGAAAACAGGGAATTTAGAGGAATTTGCTTAGCTAAGCATGGGCTTGGATCCATCAATCACTTTTGGTTGCCTCAGAAGCCAAACCCAACTCTGGGTCTTACTCATTCTGGGCACCCCTATATAAAGCTGTTCTCCAGGCTGTCTAAATCTTAGTTATTAAATGAGGAGATTGCTCAGATATCCTAGGAACAATATCTTATTGGCAATATTCTTTGAGTTGGGTAATATCCAAATGTCTGTGTAAGAAACATCCTGGTATCCCCATGTAGAAGAACCTCGGGTACTTTGTCTAAGAGAGAACTGAAGCTGTGAAGCAGTTCCAGGTAATTGGCACTGTGCTAGAAATCCAAAAACACAGGCAAAAGTGAGTTGGCTCCCATCAACAAGGCAGCTGCAGGAAGTTGTGCATCTGCTGGGTCCCCTCAGCATCTTATTTAGAAAAGCAAACTGACAAAAAAATTGTGTATCTCCAGACACGTAGGCAGAGGAACTGGAAGGAAGCTGCACTGAGCAGACAGCAGTTACCATGTGTTGATGTGCAGCTTCAGCACTGGTGGAAATAAATTCAAATTCCTTCCCAGTAATTGTGTAACTTACCATATTAAGACAACTGCTCTCAGTCTTTGATGGTAACAGCAGGATGGACATTATTTAATGCATCCAGAGTGACTGGCCCCCACTTCAAGCACAGCTAAGCAAACAGTGGCCAAACTGTTGAGCTGTGTCTGTCCATCCTTCTCACCTTGTGCTCTGCCTGAAGCTGCCTCCTCAGTACTCACCAGCCATGGACCTCACCCATGCCAGGAACATGCAGAAATCATGGCTGAATGCTGTCATGTCGTTACTGACACATGCCTGAGCAAGTAAGGACTGTGCCTCACAAGCCATTTCATGTCCCAGCAGAACTGGCAGGTTCTGTGTGGTTTAAGCAAAGGGGATTTTGTGGGCACAGGTCACAGCAGGAAATTCTTCCTCCTGCTTTTAAAGAGCAAGCCAGAGGTACGTATTATGCTCTTACAAAGTTTGCCTTGAAAGGCATCTGAGGAAGTGGTCAGAACAGACAGCTTGGAGACTTACATTCAGCATTAAGATGAAGTTATAAAATGAATTGCTGTCTTCAGAAAAGAACTATTTGAAATATGTGGGATGGGCTTAAAAGCAGACGCAGATTAATACTAGTAAGAACTGTCACAGTTCAAAAATATCATGATGACCAGGTCATGACTCTGCAAAGGGAGGATGAGGCAGCACTGCCATGACTCCACTCTACCTACCCCCAGGCTGGTGGTGGCAGGAGGTTCTTGCTGAGTGGGAGGCAGGAGTGGCTTGTCTGCTGCCAGCACATGCTTCTCAAAACCCAGTTGTGGCTGGGAAATGAAGGAGGGTACCTTGCAATCAAACTGCCATCGCTGTCTAGGGCACACTACAAGTAAAGGGCCACCAGCATGAATCATATGATGAATCGCAGCATTAACGTGTCCTTTGGGGAACTATTTCTGCCTCTTAAAATACCCTGCAGATTTAAAGTGAGTGGAAACTGCATACATTTCTGATTTCTTTGCCTCTTCAAGTGGAACCGAAATTTTATTTCTTGCTGTCCTGGAAAGATGAGTTCCCTTGGGGCTACTGCCTACCTGACCGTCCTGACGTGCCTCTTGCTGTAGGGAGTGATGACTTTGAAAAGCAGCTCCATGGCTCCATTGATGCCAAGCATAGTTCCCGTGGTAACTATGGCAATAAAAGGAAAAAGCAGTCAACTCTGAAGCAGGCAGCTGGCAAACATTGCTTAGAAGAGATGTGGGGAAGAGTAGCTGCCCCTGGGGCTATGAGCTCTCTGGGCTCCCATCTGGACTTCACAGGTCCCCTTAGAAACACAGAAAGTGAAGCACAAAACTGTCTGTGGACACAACCTGAGGCGAAATCAGGTGCAAAACCAGTCCTGCAGCTCTTTCCCAATTTCCCCAAAGCCCCTCATCATGTAGACATTGTACTCTCCAGAGAACAAATCATAATTAAGCACAGTCTTCTCCCAGAAAAGAACAACAGAGCTCAAATTAGTGCCACATTTCCTACATTTAGTGAGGACAGTTCATTTCATAGGGGCTTAAAGGGCAGAATTTTCTTTCTGTGCTATTATTCAGCAGAGTGGAAATGGATTTGGGGGGCTTCTGAATGCAGTTTAATTTTATCTAGGCAAATTTTCCCTTTCATCCTTCACTTTTTAACACACTAGCAACTTTTATAGATAGATTTTGCAATCAGTTTCGATACCCGATGCATAGGCTGGGTGTTCAGCCAGACCTCCCCACGATGAGACAGGATATCTCAGTGTAATGAAGGAACAAATACAGCCCTGAAATATTAAATGGAAGCGACCAAGGTGAAAGGATCAGTAATCAACAGCAGCCAGAAGGAGCCCTGGCTGCCTGCCCACTGCTGGGTTTTGGCTGTTTCGTAGATATCTCCCAGTGGCCATTAGAGAGCTGCCAGAGGGCCCATCATCTCCTGCTGTCCTACTGTGTCCCTGCCAAGCTGCCCTGTGATGGAAAGCCTTGCAAGGCCTGCCAGCTACATTCACATTGGCTGGCAATTCATTAGAGACAGGGTGGTGGACAAGGCAGCTCAAACTCATCCTGCTCCTGAGCAGGATGTGAGCAGCCACAAACATCTGGTGGCAGTGGAAGGAGCAACCTAGAGTGGGACATGAGGTGAGACAAGGACTCATCTTCACTGCTTTCATATCTAAGCACTCTAGGGAGTTTTGTATGGTTCTGGCTTGCCTCAAGTTCCACTCCATCCTTTTTAAGGTTGGGAACATGTAATCCCCTGGTTTGATACCACAGCCACACAGATTTTCACCTAACCTCCCCTGCAGATTCCCAGCTGGGCCACAGAACCCACAAAGTCAAAGTTATTAATGGAGAGTTCTGGAGATACCTGGAGAGTAACAGAGATGCTCCACCAAAGGAGCAGAGCTGGGGTTCTGGGGTCTGACAGTAACAGAAAGGAGGTCAGGCTGCCGTGTGCATCCCAAAGCCTCTGCAGAAACAGCAGCTGAACTGAGTGCAGGTGCACTGAAGCAGGGAGCAGGGAAGTGGGCAGATCATCATTTTGGGAGAGAGGCAGCACTGGGTTACTGCACAGCTGTGAAACCCAAATAATGGCACATTTCATCTTCTGGCTTTGGCTGCATTTTCAGCCACACTCAGACTTTCAAATACTGCTTATCATGGGGAGAGGGGTTGAGTGTTGAGGTTTGGCTGCTTGCCTGAGGAAGCCCAAAGCATGAAGCCAGCTCCTGTCCAGGCAGAAGGGGCCTGCAGGGCTGGGGGCCAGGAGAGCTAAATCTCAGGATGCACACAGCAGGCTGAAGACAGCATGGCCATCAAGAGTCATCTGCTGGGTGAGGGATGTAGGGAAGGAGAGGAAAGGGTTAGAGTGAGCAAAGGGAAATTTGTGCTGACGAGCTCAGTGCTTTATAGCATGGAAAGCCTCTATGAATCTGTAATGATCCCAGAGAGAATACTGGAAATCCCATTGCTTGAATCATTTAACTTGAGGGCATTGCCAAGCAAGAAAAGCTGGGAGAGTGCACATCTGAAGGGATACTAGTCAGAAGACCAGGATTTAATATCTGCTTCCTGGGGGACCTTGAATAAGTAACAGATTTCTCTCTCCCTCTGCTCCTCCACCCTCATGGAGCTGCTCTGAGGTTCAATACAATCAACAACAGTGAGACATTTGGCTGTTATGGTAATGGGAACTGTATAGAGACTTAAGGTACCCAAGTCTCAGAGCAAAAGAATTGACTGTCTATGTTCCAGAATAGGAGATCTTTGCCATGAATATTTTTCACTACAGCACTTTTATTTCCATAGCTCGCAGATGAAATGCACTGTAAAGGCTGCATAGGTCCCTTGAGGAGCACCTTTTTCTAAGGTTGTTCTGGCTTTTGTGCTTTTCTGTATATTAATGGTGCATGCAGGCACTAACCCTACCAGAAATTATGTTTCTTTGCATTGAAATGACTAAAAAAGTACCCTGGTGGTTGTCACATACAAGAAAAGAGGGAAATCCTGGCACTCACCATTAGAAGCACAAACACGCAGGACCCAGAGGCAGTGGGTGAGGTGCAGGGGGTGGCCCAGGTCTCTTCTTGTCAAGCTCAGTATTATATCAGTGGCTTCTGCCTTCTGCACTTTAAGCCCAAACTTCCTATCTGTGAAAAGCAAAGAAGAATTATCTTATTGCAAAGGCCAGGTCATTGCAGCTGTGCTGTTAAACATGTTTATTAAGCCTTGTAACTCAAAATCTTATAAGAAAGGCATTCAATTTTATCAATGAGTTAAATCAATATCAATCTCACTGAAAACAGAAAAACATGGGGTTTACTTTGAGTCACCATATAGGAAACACAAAACAGTCTGGATTGAAAAAGACCTTTAAAGGCCACCCAGTACAAGCCCCTTGCAATGAGTTGCACCAGACAAGGTTCTTCAGAGCCCCATCCAACCTGACCCTCAAGGTTTCCAGGGATGGGGCATCCACCACCTCTCTGGGCAATGCATGCCAGTGCCCATCACCATTCTTACCATGAAACATTTCTTCCTTTCATCTTATGTAAACCCACCCTCTTTCAGTTTAAAACCATTACTCCTTCCCCTGTACCAACAGGCCCTACTAAAATGTCTGTCCCCTTTTGTTGGAACTCTGGAGGCTTAAAATTTCAGGCTTTCTGTGCTGAGGGGCACTGACCCTCAGACAGACACTACATTTGACCTGAGGCCGTGGAACAGACTTCCAAAATTGAGTGATAGCACTGGGGTTGTGGATGTGTGGTTTGAATAGTATTGTGTTATTTCACAGGGTGAAAAACTTAGATTTGAGATTTTAGTATATAGTAATATATGGGGTGAGATGGAGGACTTTGGGCATTCTCTAAGTCCTTCTTCTTCACCTTCTTCTTCCTTCTTCTTCATGCATTTAGGTCGTTTTCTTTAATTGGGTGAAAAGATCCACACTGAAGGCCTTGGATGGTCATTACTGGGTCAGAAATATAAATAATATAGGTGTAACCTTATTATTGGGGGATTAGTGCTTAAATAACCTTGGAAAGAGTTAGAGTTACTCCATTTTACCTTTGTCTTTTAACTTGCTAGTAAGACTGTAATATAGATAATAAATAATAAACACTGAGTCTGAACACAAAACTATGACTCCCATGTATTAATCCCAACCTTGGCAGAAAAAAAAGCCAGTACCATCACACCCTTTAGCTCCTGGAAGACCACAATGAGGTTACCCTGATTTCTGACCCTCCTCCAGAAGCCCCCCAGTACCTCGTTGTCCCACCCTGGCCAGCAGGCGCAGCAGGGGCAGGAGGGTGCCGTGGTCAAGGGGCTCTGTCCGGGCAGCCGTGGCCAGGGCCTGCAGCAAAGCCTCACTGCCCCCTTTGCTGATCACATAGTGAATTCTCCGTCCAGTGCCTGGGGAAGAGAGGAGAGACTGCTCAGAGCATCCCTTCCCTGAGCCACAGCTGTCACAAACCCTCAGTCTGCAAGGAGCACTTGGAGCTTCCATGGCATCCAGACAATATCTGAGTGCCATGAGCGCACGAGCATTTGAAGAACTCTCTGGTGTCCCCAGCCTGGAGCCATGGGTGGTGGCTGTGTGGTGGAACTGTGGGCTCTGCTGCCTGTCACCACCACAGTCGTGGTCTCTCCAAACCCACGTGCTGCAGAAGTTTTTCACTGTGTACTGAAACGTGGTGGAGAGGAATAAGCAGAGACACCGACAGGTTTCAAAGCAGCAAAAGGCTCAGTGATCTTTTCTTAGATACTGGAAATTAAACAAGGAAAGAACTAAAGCTGCACTGGGCTTCTGCCAAATGAAAAGGAATCCTAGGGAAGCCTTGGGGACAGCTTTCAAATAAATGTAGGTCTCCAAAGAAATCACACTCTAACCCTGGGAGCCTTAGTGTGTTAACAAACACTGATCCAGGCTCTGTGGTTGGGGGATGCTGCTCATTCAGTTCCTAGAGGAGAGCAGGACCCCCTGTTCTCCATGGGGGCCATCCTTGCACCCAGCTGAGGAGCAGGGCTGCAGGGCTCCAAAACACAGGCCCAGATGGACAGATGATGTCTCTGGTGGGGCTTCCAGGAGTGGGGGCCCCAGGAGGATCCAGCAGTCACCGATGCAGCCCGCACAGCCTGGCAGCTTAGCTGGGTTGGGAATTGTTTAGCAGATGGTATTTTTGTGGTGGAGCAAGAATGAAAAGGAACCTGATTTTTTTTTTCCAGTTCTTTTTTCCAATACACTTATTTTTTCATGCAGCTTTGAGCACATAAAGTGACATCCATTCCCTGCAGCCCCAAGGTAGAAGTGCCTTTTGAAGAGAGGCTGAACCCTCTGCATTAGAGGGTCCCTGGGCTCTGAAAAGTCAGGTTCCTTTCCCTGGCTCACAGACCTCTCTCCAATGGCACTGGTGAACATTTCCAGTGGTTGACTGCCAGAGATTATGAAATACTTTGCAACCCATGGACATCTTTGAAAATAAAAAGAAAAAATTGAAACTTTCTCTGAGTCTCCCTTTCTTTAACACTTTGAGTAAGCTCAGTTTTCCAAACACAGGAGTAAGGACTTCTCATCTATAGATAAAATTTTAATTTTTTTCACCTTACAAACATCTGGTCAAGTTTGAATGCAAGTATGACTTCCCTGACTTACTTGAGGACCCCCTTTCTGTCCTGGCCCACAGCCATTGCCCCAGATCTTTGCTTCCTTACCCAAAGACAGCAAGTCAGTGAGGACACTGAGAATGTTCAGGATGACATCCTTGTCACAGGAGCTCTGGAATGGAAACACACCAAATTTTAAGATCAATTCAGAACAGGACACTTTGTCCTGCACAAGGCTGCAGTTCATCATGAAGTGCAGAGGCACTGAGATCCTTGCTTGGATACTGAGCACTTTTGTGCCATCTGGACAGTGAATATGTGGAAACATATTGATGACACATTTTAAAAGCCTCTAACATATCATTTTACACAGTATTTAATACACAGTAGCATTTCTGTAGAACTTACATCTAACTTATAAACTAAAGCTCTCTTTATTGGTTTGATCTGGCTACCCCAAAGTTGAGGAAATTCTGTATGACATAAAAATGCAAATGTGAGGTGGTTTTCCATGACAGCATCTCTTATTACTGGAGCTGAAGAACAATGTATTTAAATTATATTAATCCCATCTACAAGAATATTTTCCTGTCTTTGCAGCCACAATCACGTGGAAAACTTGAATTTGAGTAGAAGAAAAATTCCTAAGCTTATTTTTAAACTAATATAATTTAATTCAAGGCCAAGTTTCCACCACACTTTGACATGACACATTCTGCTTTAGAGTCACTTCAAATTTTGCATTAGAGGAAATAAGATATAATGCACTTGAGGAGAAGGAAACACATGATATCTACATCCACATACATCCATCTGTGTGATACACTAGATCCCTTATTTAATCCTCCTCCAAACAGATTTCACTGCTGTGATTCAAGAATTAATCACCAGTCTATATTGCAATTTGGGTGATTTGGGTTAAGACCTGGATGTCTTTATTTCTGAACAGATACAACACCATAAAAATTTCTAATATGAGACAAAACTTGCATTTAAATAGGCTTGGTCCCAAAGAACCTTAGGATTTGCAATTAAATTATGACAATAACATAATATCTCACCAATATATGGTTCCTATATTTCTGAATGTTGAACTGCTTCAGAAACTTAACCTACCTTGTAACTTAAACTAACCTGGTATCTGTTCTAGATATATGTGATCATTTTACCAGCCAAATTGATTCAACCATTCTCTGACATATTTAACATTATGCAACTGTATATTTAAGACAAGGAGTCGAGAAGTAAAACCTGGCAAAAAGAAACTCTAGAAAGAATATTAGGGAAAATCTAATTCAGATCTGTAACAATGATGATTAATGCAAATGGACCTTTTTTTTTCCCAATGGATCCCTGAAAAAGTCACAGCACAAGCTGACAAGGTGCTGAGGATGGTGTAGCTAATTAGGGAGCTGCAGTTCATACCTCCTCCTTTGCTACAGCTGGGGAGGGTATGCATTGGGTGAGACTTAAGGATGAAGCAGGAAATTGATCAGTCTGCAGTCAGAGCAGGTGACTGTCAGCCTGGAGAAACAGATTTCCACCTCAGACACAGAAATCCTGTAGGATGCCTGGCAGCTCCCTGCAACCAAATCTCCTTCTGTACTGGCAAACTATACATGCCATTTTCTGCCTGGAATCACTACATCAGTGCCAATGTTTCCTAGTTTCTGTATCGTAAACCTTGTGTGTATTCTTAGATTTCTCTTTTTTGGGGGGTCATAATTGTTAACAAAAACAAACTCCAAATGGCTGAAAAACAAGGTTTCCCATCATACTGGTTTTGGTCAATTACCAGTGCTACCAACCAATCCCTACTCAATATATATTCCAAGTAAGCCACAGGGACAAGAGGTGTCAGCAGGGGAATGAGAGAAAAGAGCAAGATGTGGTCAGGGAAGGGGAAGGAAGGAAAGAAGAAAAGTCAGGTGAGGTTGGAGCAAACAGGCAGAGGATCACTTCTGAAATGAGGACTCAGTGGAGGGGGGTCTGTGAGCACTGATGGCTTTCTCAAGGCTCAACTTGCTTTTGCTCTTAGCTAAAATCCACAGGCAAAGTGGCTGTCCCATGCCCACCTCAGAGCTGGCCCATGCCCACCTCAGAGCTGGCCCATGCCCAGAGAGAGAGCCTGCTGTTTCTATTCATTATGAACTCAGCAAGCAGAGATCTCAGCACTGAACATAAAAGTTCAGCCATTTTATGATCCATGTTGAAACCAAAAGGCTCGGTGTGATAGGATTCCTGCTCCTTTCAGAGCCAAGACAAATAGAATATGTGGCTTAAATGAAATCCAGTAACTCTTGTCACCAAGTATTGCCACCCTCACCTTAGAGGAGTCCAGATTTGTGCCACTGACTCAAGGGACCAAACAGAAAGGATAGTCTGCAGCAGGGTCAGAGCAGTTCTGAGCAGAATTACTTTTGGGTAAGATATATAGTTTTAGCCCTATGTTAATCTTCCTAATTCATGTTTTTGTTCATTTCAGCTGACTCAACTCTCACAGACTAAACAAAGAACATTCAGAGCTCTCTTTCCAAGAGTTTCCTGGCATTTTTATCATAGGGACTTGATAGTCAGGGGCAGTTGTCAGGAGTGATGAGCATCCATCAAATTTACTGACTCCAGGAAGACTTACTGTTCTCAACACCTTTTTAAATATCAGGGTTGCCTAAATCAGGCTGTCCTCTGGTTTTGTCTTGCTGCCTCTCAGTATCCCTTTCCTCTGTAGGTGGATGGATTACACATTAAGGTTTCAGTAATGAAGTCTTCATTGATTTATGCTCCTATTACACTGGGTTGTTTATTTTAACTGATTGGATTGTGGGTTCCTAAGCCATTAACACAAATAGTGATGACATAAGATATCCTCTGACTCTCCATGCACTTTATCCAGGGACTCAGGCAAACAAAGAACTTGAGAGAACATGAAAGATCGACCTTTAAAATGTGAAAATTAAAGCTGGGTGATATTGCCAAATATTTTACCTGAGGGTTTACTCTTGATATTTTAACACTAAAATCCTGTGTTGGTGCCTCATTGCTCCCCTTTGTTCTGCACACTACTGAAGGAGTTGGATGAATCATGTGTTGGCTAAAACATTGGATAAAGCCCCAGTCCCATTACAAATTCTAACATATTTCCCACTAACTTTAGTGGCACCACTGAATAATACAGACTTGTGCAGAAGAGAACAGCTCTCATTTATAACAGCAAGACAACACAGAAAAAAAACCAAAACAAACCCTAAAGTTACTATTGTCTTGCTAGGTGACAGCTTGCCTCCAGAAAAGAAACAGCTCAGATTTTGACTAATTAGCTTCGGGTTTTCAAAGCCATCAAAGATATTTGGACATTGAAATCCATTAGAATCGATTGTTTAAATTAATACACATAACAAACTCTTTGTGGATGAATTGCCAACATATTCATTCATAAAAAATATTCAGTAAATCTTTTTTAACAGTAAGTACAAATAAGAAAATCACAACTTGTGCCTGATCTAAAAAAGATGAATAGAGTAATTTCTTTAATGCAAATTTCTTACCGAGCTCTGGTAAAAATAAACACATTAGTTATTTTTATTGAAAGGGTTGTTTGATGGTTTAAGAACAAACCATAACCAAAGAGAGGAGAAAAGTAAAATTGCTCTTGCTAAGTATTTTCCATTCCTGCCAGCACTTAGAAATGTTAGATACAGCATCTACATGTGCACAGACTAATGAAGATGCATTTGTTGTATATGGGTGGAATAAGAGAAGAGAAAAGTTCCCAGAGGCTTAAGTTAGATTACAAAATCACTGACCTCCTGCAGGATTTCACTAAAAGGATTTAGTTAGAGCCAAATTGTTGCCTATTAATAACAGCCTACAGTTGCCTGTCACAGCTTGTGGCTGGACAAAGGTTAAAGTAGCAAAACCATCACTTTAAATATCAAGCATGGCTGTACTTTTTGGTCAGAGCCCCTCATCTCTCTTAGCCTTACTCCAGCAAAGCATCCTGTCTTCCTCACCCAACCAGGAGTATCACAGGGCTGAGCTCAGATGCATTTAATCAGCTCCTGGCTGAGAGCTCCTCTCTGAGCTTTTTCTGGGAATTAATCCCTGAAACACTGGGGTTAGCTTGGCAGAAGCTCCTCAGAGATAAACAGCAGGAGGATGGAGAAAGCCAGGAATAAAAAAATGCCCCAGCACATGGTCATTGATAGGTTACAGGCAGCAAGTGATTAATTGGTGACATTGGGCTTGGAGGACAACAGCTCGATCCCAACATTTCCTGACTGGCAGCTCGGATTATTGCACTGACCCACGATTGAGCATGGAACAGCTCCTGTCTCCTTGTTCTGCTCCTGGGAACATGCCAAGACAGCTGTTATTTACTCAAGACAAGATTATAAAATTGCTACTAAGCCACAGTAACAGGTAACCTCAGGGAAGTCTCTGGGGATGTTTTCCACAAGACTCAGAAACCCAACAGAGAGTTGAGATTTTTCGTGTCCCACCTGCAGGATAGCAGCCACCACTGCCATCCCTCTTCCAGCACTGCCTTCAAACAAAAACTCCCCATAAACTCAGTCTTTTGGGCTTTTGTCTCTTTTGCCCAAAGGCAAGTATTTCCCTGAATGAGACACGCAATCTACTGAGAGGGTTTGTTGGGAGTCTAAGCATTAATACTGAAAAAAAAGGAGGACGCCCAGAAAGAAATCAAACAGCATTAATTTGTGCAGTGCGAGATTTACTAATAAATATTTTATTTGGGGGAAGAAATACAAAGCAGTTACTCCAATCACAAAAATAATGAATGCAAAATGAAAGAAGTCGCTCTTGCAAGACAACACATAACATGGTTTCTACCAATACGTCTTTTTAAATTAATTGTTGAGTTGTCTCACAAAGCTGTGTGACTGCTTAGGAAAAATCTCCCAAACAAACAACAAAACAAAAATGGTCTAATTTTGAAGAAAAGGTACTGCTGCACTGGGATAAAAAACTTCCAGACCTTTCTGTTTGGGTCTTTTTTAGTCAGACTAAGGAATAGGATATCCCAGTTCCAGGGTTTGTTTGTTTATTTGTTTGTTTGTTTGTTTTAAAATAGCCTGTTTCTAAATATGGAAGCGGGGTTTGACCTGTCCAAAATATATCCTCCTCTCTTCTCCTTCCCTTAATAAATTTGCTCACACAAATAGCAGTCAGCAGCCCAACTGCCTGTGTAATGAGACTTACATCTGCAAGTCAGATTTCTCCCTCTCTGCACTTGAAGCCTATTGAAGAGAAATTCTGATGCAAAATTAATACTGGCTAAAATCAAGAGCAGGTTAGAGGCTGAGCAGCATTAGTCCTCACTGTCTCCTGAGACCTCTAGAAAATATTGGGTTCTAATTACCCTCTTAATGCTTAAATCAGAGAGTGCTCTGCCAGCAAGGTGCCTACCAGCCCAAACTGCTGGGCACAGCCACTCACCACTGGCATTATGGATTTGCCAGCTGGATATCTCCTTCCCACAGCTGACTATCCAGCCTTACAATAACTGTGAAGCCAGGTTTGGTGCCTTATGTTCCGTGCTTTGTCAGAGTAAATTGCTTTTTCTAATTTAAGAGGCGCTAAAAATTCACATTTAAATAAGAGAGTAAAATACCCTGGAGAGTTTCTTGTCTGTATGCTCCCATCCTCAGCCTCAATATTCAGCCAGCTAAATGCGATTTCTTCTTGTTGAAGGTCTACAGTATTTGTTACATGGAGGTTTACAGGAGAAAAAGATCATTGTTTCTGAGGGGGTTAAAAGCGTACAGAGACCTCTGAAATATCAGTAGACAACCACAGAGTAAGGGAGGATTCCAGTTGAAGTGATTATAGCCTGAATTTTGGTATAAGTGGAGCACCTTCTTTACAATACTACCATTATCCAGCTTTAGAAGGATCCCAAGAAATTATGATCAACCTGCTCCTGCTCCCAAAATAACCATCCAAACATCCTCAGCATCACCACAGGAGTCACCGTCCTCTGTGGTAAACAGTACATTTCATTTCTTTGTCCAAATCTAGATTTCATCTTCTTAGGAGTCAGATAGGCCTGAGCAAGCCAGGAAACTCAGAGGAGACATGGAAGGAAAAGGGGCTATTTAAAGCCTCAGAGAGGAGGACCTTGCAGCTCTGGGAGTGTCCTAAGTGACCTCTTTAATCCTGGGAGAAAGGCGTCCGCAGCTGTGGGGGATCACGTAGCCCTCAAACTGTACCCAGGGCAGCCAAGGGGCCTCCAGGGACAGGACACGTGGCCCAGCAACCTCTTGCTCCTGTTCCCAAGCCTTGGAGACAAGTCTCTCTCGCTGGCCTTGGCCACCCCTGTGAGCCATGGCAGGCACCCCACTGAGTCAAGCGCCAGACATTTCTTTTCCTGCTGATGCTTCACACCACACCAAGCCCAAAGCAGAAATTGTGGGGTTTACTATCACAAAATAGAGCAAAGGCTCATTAAAAATGTCCCTCTCTCTGGCCCGCTGCAATCAGGTGGTGGCTTTTTTCACGCCTTGCAATGACCTGAAAATCTGGGGGTTTTTTCACCTTTGTTTGCACTTGGGTGTGATAACCTGCAGCATCTTTTCCAGTAGCACATCTGTAGTAATGTATTTCTATAACAGGCTATTCTGATGCACAAGCCAAACTGGCTGTGAGTAATATTATTAAACTACTGGCAGTTTTGTTGTTAGAGTTCTTAGAAATTTATCAAGGTTACTGAGAAAACAACAGGATCAAAACTGAAAAAAGCCTGAGAAAATGTCTGCAAAAAATGTAAACCTTACATAGAAGAAGCGCAACATGAAGATGGACGCTTGACTAATTGGATGTTTTGAAGGATGTGTGCCTGCTTCATGAAGAAGCAGCTTAACTAACTCAGAGATGTGTGCCCATGTGGACAATAGACTTAGAATCTATATCTAGCATGTAATGTAAGCAATAAACAGCTTCTGTTGGAATCATATTGATTCAGTTATTCAGCAGCCCATTTCCCCTGCACACATCAGATCACTGCTGGGTGCTATGATTCCAACCCCACACAGTGGGTGGCAACTCATTCAGGTGAGCAGGAGTAGTGCCTCAGAGCAAACTTCAAGCATGCAAATGGACAGGGCTTTACTCATCTTCACCGAGCTTCAGGACCTCTTCTCAAAGGATACACTCTGCAGGGCTGAGCTACTTCAAGGCAGAGATGGGAAAATTCCAAACTTACATCCTAATGTCTTCAAAACACTGAAGGTGTTGAGATGAAACAGCTTGGCAAGAGCTGATCTCTAGCCAAAATAACTTGGTGAATAAAATGGTGAAAATCATCTGTGCCAAGGAATCTTACAAAATTTAATGCACTAACATAACACCTTGCATCAGAGGACCACAGACTTCTTCACAAATATTAGCTAATGCCTGCCCAATAGCATCCCTCATAGAGATCAGATTGCTTCTTATTTTCCTAATGGGAAATATCACCCTGTGGTGGGAAATTCACTTAGTCAATACCTAAGAGGATAGCTGGCAGAGCCAGGATATTTATTATAACCAAATGAAGCATAAACACTGTGTGCACAGAAGTACTGTGGCCCTCACTCACAGACTTACTTCCATCTATTTGTGAGGAGTTCAAAATTTTCCTTCCCTGAGATCAGTCTTCTTGTCCCAACTTCCCAGAAGTAAGTGCAACATAAAAATATATTCCCTGCAAGGAATACTGATGCCAGTTTGGGAGAAGAAAGAGCTACCCCACTAGTGGGTCCCAGAGCTATTTGAAAAGAGATTCATCCTTGTGCCAAGGGACTACATTTAATTAATCCATACAGTATTTAGGAAGCACACAGACCATGGCCTGATCTTTTTGTAAAGGATGTTTTACCTACAGTGTCAAAAAGACTCAAAGGTGTTTCCCCTAAATTTAGAGCAAGGTTGTTCTTCTCAGTGCCTCATTATTAGTATGTCCCTCCAATAAAATATATTCATACCCAGATATCTGCAGGAATTATGCCCTGACAGGCTGCAATATCTTGGATGCTGTTGGCAAAGTAAACTGCTTTTTTTTCTCTTTCTTTTTTTCATGCCAAAGTTCTCTCAGTGTTCTCAAAGAAAAGCTTGTCCTTGTGCAGAAGTTCCTCCTGCTACAAAGTTCCTTTGTGTCACTTGCTCCTCTCACTAATGCGCCTCTAATAGTGCAATTACTTTATTATGCAGAAACAGTGGTAAAACACATTATTATATAACCCTCAAATGCTTCTGTCAAATTGGAAGTGTTAAAAGAATGAGGAAACTTTGAGATAAATCAAAACACATGATATTCTGCAAAAGGCTTTTAGACTTTTTTTTTTATATTTCTAATGTTTCTTTCTGTAATTTCTACTGCAGATAAATTCTCCCAGGTTTTATCTCTTATTTCACAATAAGTTCCCTATGACACCTAAAGATTCTGACTGGATTTAATGTTATATTATTCTCTTTTTTGCTCTTTTTAATCTATTTTTATTTTAATGCCAAGATTATCCTAGCATATGCCTTTCACACTCTCCTATTAAGTTTCTGTAAGGCATTAACCATTCTTGCACAATGAATTCTATATGCATGCCAGCACCTACTGTTTATTGCTGTTTCTTGGATTTATTCCTATATTTTATATTACTTTTGCTGTTACTGAACTTATTTAAAATATTAATGTTTCATTCAAATGCCACTCTGTTACAGATATTTAACACAATTGCCACCCAAATTTAATAGGGAGGGATCTGTTTTCTCCATTCAGTTTTAGTTTTATTTTCCCCTACCAACGATGAAAAAGCAGCATGAAATGTGCTACTCTCTTTCTTTTTTGTGAGATTTGATGGCTGTCAGTCCAGAGAACGCTTTGTCTTTCAAAGATGAAGCACATTTGGGAATTGACAAACTTTTTTACAAGCAATGGCATTTCTCAAAGTACAAGTGAGTCTGGAGAATCTTGGAAAATTTCCAGATGTCCTCGCTTTTTAATGAAACCTCAGATTTTTGAATGCTATAGCAAATGTGAGTATGTGCATGCAGAAATAAATAGCCATAATGCAATTCTTGCTGCTATCCTTGCCTTCTCTGGGATGTTCCTGCTTGGACCACACATGATAAAGCCCAAGAATCCCTGAGTCTAATCCAAGTCTGCCCTGGCACTTGCCTGTGTTCAGTCCAGGTTTCTCTCTGTATTCCTGTGCAGACAATCCCACTTGCTGCACATTATTCTGGCACTGACTTGTACAGGCCAAAGATGAGCATCACTATAAAGGTGCACTCTGGTTTAGAAAAACACCAGTCCTTTCTCTTGCCAAGACAAGTGTCCTTATGTGTCAATCTACCCCACTTCCAAAAGCACCTTCTGGAACAGCCATGCAAATGCTTTTAATCAATCACATTTAATAACAATGATTGAGGAATGGGCAGTGGAGACAAGCCACTTATAACTATTGTTAGTCACAGCTTATTTTCTTCAGAGATGTAACCTGAAAGTGAAAATGATGAACCTATTTTTGCCATCCAGTCTAAGTGAAAAATCAAGCAACAAACGAAACTCGGCATCCATAATGAATAGCAAACTGTGTTTTGAAATTCTAATGATTTAAAGTAATATTACCAGTAATATGAAGCAGAACTTCTGTTTAACTGCATTGCTGAGAACCATCCATCTAGATTTAAACAGCAATCTCTCAACAGCAAAGCCCTCAGTTCTCTGAAAAGGTTGCCAAGTTTTTAAGAGGCATGATAGGGGTATGTCATTTTCCATCCAAAAGGTAACAAAGGTTTTTATCTCCTTTTATCTTCAGTCTACACCCCATGCAAGACACCCAACAGCAGCAAGGCAATGCCACCATGCCAAAACCAGGCATGTGTGGGCCTTTATTCCACCCTTGTTACTTCATCCAGTAGCTCAGAAGCACCTGCAAACTAAGTGTTGGTCAGTCAAAGTAAAAGGCATTTTATTTTTTAGCTCCACAAATGGGCCCATGTCTGTGTTCATGCTCCAGGAAAAGAGACAGGAGTTATATTTAAGAATACTCAGCTCTACACATTCTGCTGGGATGCCCTGTGGAGTTCACCCAACCAAACCCCTTGGGCTCTCTCCTCTGAGACTCTCTCACATGGGAATGGGCTGAACATGCAATGGCACTGTGGGCTGATCTCTCAGAGAAAGGTGAATTCTTCAGTGAATACCCAGTGGGAGATTTGATCTGTGTCAGAATTTACCTCTGATCCCTGCATTCATTGCAGGCAGGGAGAGATCACCAAAAAGTAGTTGATGTTGTGTCCTGTTTTGTTTAAGCATGTTTCCAAGGAGACCTGTTGGTGTAATAGTGCTCTACAGGCTTTGTAGGACATTGCAGGGGACTCTCAGCTAGGGAGATTTCCAACTGTTTGATCACCCAGCCATGCAGACCTTTTAGACAAACCCTCCAGAGTTTTCAGTCAGTGAGGTACAGCTGCTGCTGCGAGAGCTTTTGAAACAAGCTGTTAATAATCATGGTTTTCATCTCAAAGAGAAGTCGTTTTAATGCATCTCTGCATCCAGCTGTCCCCTTGAAGTCCCTGTGCATCGTGGGGAGATCAAATGACCTTAAGCCATATGAGAAGAGAAATTGTCAAAGAAAACAGAGCCAGGCACACATTCCTTTTCTCTTTGTCACCTCCAACTCTCTCTCCCACCTGCAGAACTTTAACATGGAGCCA
The DNA here is from genome assembly GCA_013397095.1 of Sterrhoptilus dennistouni. Lineage (NCBI taxonomy): Eukaryota > Metazoa > Chordata > Aves > Passeriformes > Zosteropidae > Sterrhoptilus > Sterrhoptilus dennistouni. The sequence goes on along the minus strand of VWZU01016196.1, from coordinate 2,119,695 downwards.
GAGGCCGTTCAAATTGCAGAAGATTGTCCCAAAGAGAAGGTCAGATAAGCCAGGGCAGTACTGCTGCTTTCCCCTAGCCTCTCCAGAAACTCTCTCCATATGGATGGTGCTGGTTTATTCCTGGAAGAATTGAGGGTTGAAAGAGGCAGTTCAGTTTGTTCCTCTGACTTCATCAGATCAGCATTTTAATCATAGGGAAAGGTCAGGTGGTCCATTCTGCCTCCTCCCCTCCTTTGAAGTGAGACAGGTGGGCATTCACCATGCCAAGCAAACTGCTTATGGGAGGATATATCTCTCCCTGTCAATCTTCTGCTTGCCAGGTTAATCCTAAATAAAATGGAAGGCCAGCTTTATCTTCATTGTAAATCTGCTACTTTGGCCCTTCATCAGGAATCCCATAAAAACCACAGAAGATGGCAGAGGACAACAGGCACTGCACTGATTTCACCCAGGCTGCATGAGTGTCATCTGCTCAGAGAATGAATTGTTCCACCCTTTGATTTGGGAAACAATGTGAGCTAAGATCCACTTTGCCCTAACTTGACAGATGAACCTTATCTCCAGCTACTGTCCAAATGAAGAAAGCAGAAGGCACAGACATTGAATGAGTTTGATGGGGTTTGTTACAATTCTGAAATAAAGCCCAGCACTCCTGCTTTATCCATCAATACAGCATCATCCCCTCCTTTGAAAGGAAAGGAATGGGTACCAGAGAGTGCACTGAGCTGATGGGCCATGGGGAGAAGAGTCTGTCTCAGTTTACTACAGGGATCAAATTCCCATTAGGCCTAGTGGGAAAGCCTTTGCCTGTAAGTTACACCAAAAATTAATGTGCATAAAAGGCTTCTCAGAAGTTGATTGCAGTAAAACACAATGGTGCTCCCATGTCAGAAAAAAAACCCCATATGTTTTGGTTTCAAAGCATCCCCTGTTGAAAGGCAGGGGGAAAAAAGCCAAGATTTCTTTGGTAGAGTAGTTATTTCTCCCACAGGACTTCTGTGTCAGAATTACTCAATTTTCTAATAAGAATCATCATGAAAGCTTTGCAGTTCTCATTAATTCCACCTCAACCTACACCACCTTTTGAAAATAAGGCTGTGTTCTTCCACGAGAAGAGACCATGAGAACAGAAACCCATCCTTGTTCTCTAAACCCCCAAAGGGAAGGAGATTTAGCTTTGCCCATGTAATTTCTTATCAAGCAAATGTTATTCTATTAATCAATAGCTGGTCTAAAACACTAATTCTCTTTTTTGTACCTTAGTAGTGCCTGCAGGCAGAAGAATCTCTACCATGTTATCTTTGTCCTCTCTAGAAGACATCTTATGAAGTCGATGACAAATTCTTGATTTCTGAGACCTTGATTTCTGTACTGTGTGGTTGGTTCCCACTCAGGAAAACAAAAGCCATAATAGCACAGAGATCAAAAGGAAATATTAAATCATGGACATGAATTGGCTCTGTCTCCATCAGCCTCTGGAGGAGAATGACCAAGTTTCCCTTATTTTAAGAGATGATCTTCATTGCACTAGGCTTTCCCTCCCAAAACTGTACTAAGATAAATTTCCCTGTTTTCCCTGTATGAAAAGGAAAAAGGTTATCCAGTTCTCGGAGATTTGAATCTCCACACAAAGAATCCACCTAGATTATGTTTAGGTCAACTTCTTATAAAATGAAACAATCAGGGAAATAAACCCAGATTTTTAGTAACAGAAAATGTCTACAAATATTTTATTGGTCTGGATTCGTGTACTTGCTTCTTAGCCATCTTAAATTAAACTATGTTTTCTGAAATAAACTGTCTCTTCTGAAGCAGCAGTGCAGTAATGCTCTCTGTGGCACACAAAGTTTGCAGGAGTGCAGGCACCAGTGTGAACTGGGCTGGACACAATGCAGCTCTGCAAGAACCCATCACACTGCTGACCCCTCACACTCACTGCTCACCCCCTGCAGCACACCTGGTGTCCAGGGTAGAAGGGAGGGAGGCTGGCTGGTGAGCTACTGCTCCTGGTCTCCTTGGAGAAGGCTGTCACTCCCTCTCACAGAATGTCTCACAGATTCCCAGGAGCGTTCTGACCTCACAGCTCCCTGGGGACCTGCTTTACCCAGGAATTCCTGCTCCCCATCCTTCCCTGGAGATTCCCGGTGTGAAGAGCAGCTCCGCTGATGGAGCAGCACCTCTGCCCTCGAGCCCATTGGGCCCTGCGGGCAAACAGGTGCAAATAGACTGTCCGTGAGACAAGCGCTTATTAAAAGAACTGGGGAAGGCAGGAGGGAATTATTTTCCACCCCGGTCTGGTGAGAACAGCAGAGTCACGGGACCGGAGTCTGGCAGAGCCCAGTGACACGTGTAGGCACGTGGGGTGTGAGTGGATTTGGGATGCTCAGAGCCTGAGGGCCCCAGGTGTGCACACACCAACCCTGACAGACACAGCCAAGGGACACCTCTGCCCAGGAGCACAGCCTGCATCTTTTCCCTGCCAAACCAAAGCATTTGGGAACCTGTGAAGTCCAACACAGTAAGACACAGTTTGAGCCAAAGATCTGCCAACAGCCCCAGGGGCTGCCACCTTTGCAGAATATGTGAATGAGGACTGTGGCTCACCTCTGCCCAGGAGCACAGCCTGCTCCATGAGGAGCCACTGGCAAACGCTGCCTTATTCTTCATTCCCCCTAACTGCTCCTGGAGGAAGGAGGGACTTTTACCTGCACTTCCAGAGGCTTAAACTCCCCCCAAATGTCATTGCAAGAGTATCAGTTGTGTACCAGATGGTACCAGTTGTGTTATCTATCCTGGCACAAACAGGAGTGATCACACAGAGGGAGTGTGTCTATGACAGCAACAACTCCAGGAGCAATTCCCAACCCTGCTATCCCAGACCAAGCAACACAAAAATCCCTCCCCATCTCTTAAACTACCAGTATGTGTATGAAATTATTTTCTTTCTGCTAACACACATCAGTAAGATCTCTGCTGGTGCCAGTAGACACTGCTGGAGACAACCATTATCAGCCCATATGTTTTTCAATACAAGCAACTTTTTTGTGTGAGCTTTGCTGAACATAATATAATAAACTTTAATTCATAATGCCCATGAACACATTTTCTACTACAGACATTTTTTCCTATTATAGATAAAACCAAGAGGACTGGACCAATGCATTGGACAGGAAAATGTGTCTAAGCCATCATAACAAATGCAGCATAATATACTGAAAATAAGATTAGGCTACACAAAGAAACGCTAGCAAGACCTATTCAGGCAAACACCTCTCTGTATGAAAACATCTCTTCTTATATTTCAAAGAGGGAAATTATTGAAACCTGAGAAAAAGAGAGGGTGGAAATTTTCCATTGTTATAAAAATATTGATGCAATGTATAAATACATCTGTAGGCATACAAAACAGCTAGGGAGGCTAGATAACTACCAATAGTTATCCTCAGCTTACAAATAGATAAACAGATGTTTTAAAATGTATTTGCATACTGTATGTGAAAGATAAGTAGTTTAAACAAATCTATATACCTCCTTCCATAATATGGTTTATTCTATTAATTTTTTGTGTCTATAATGCAGTACCAATATACACAATATTGAGTTGCATGACATGGCATAATGTGCCATTATATTACATCCAAATAGTCTAAGTTAAACAGCTTGGCCATAAGCATAAAGTCAGCCCCTCAACAGCTAAAAAGCACCAGTTTTAAAGCATTCCTGATATTTTATTTGGTCCCCTGGAGTAACTGCATTTTTTAATTTCCACATGACAACTTGTTTTATTTCACAAAACCTCTGCTTCAGGATGAGCAGTGCCTGTTGCCTGGAAAATCACCCCATGCAGCATTTTGTCCTCATCATTTAGCATGTGGCTCTGTGCATTATTTATTGTGCAGGATCCAAGCCCTGCACAAAAACAAATTATTAATTTGCTTCTCTTTTTTTTTTTTTTTTGTGTTGTCACCAGAACTTCAGGGTTGTTTTTTTTCCCCAATGTTCATCACCTGGTTTCTCAAATACTGATGCGAGGCATGGTGGGATTATTTGCCATGTTACACATTATTAACTCAGAAGCAGAGGTTTATACTCCATTTTTCCAGACTGGCACCCAACTGATCCAGCAGCATGGCCATCCTGTCACATTTGCATTGCTGAAGGAAGGGAGAAAGGGCTCTCCTCAACCATTCATGACACAGTCATTTGTCCTTAAAGCACAAACCATCCTAGGCAAGGATGAGGGGACAGCAGAAGATGAACAGAACTTCACTTTCCTTGTCTGGCACAAAAAGTTCTGCTGAGGCTCAGAGTGTGACACTCTTGTGCTCAGCTCAGCCATCAGTGCTGCTGCTCCCGTTGGTCTCTGGGTACATTTTGCACCCTGAGGTCCTGAATTCTCATTAATTCAGCCACAAAAAATTCTGGATAGCCCATCTGGAGGCATTTGCAGAGGAGCTGGCAGTATACTCAGAGAAACAGCTGTGGCCAGCCCAGGGACAGAGAGCCATTCTGGTCCCAGCTCAGTCAGTGGAAGGATTTCAGCAGAGTCCAAGACCTGTCACAGCCCGGTTTTTAGTGCTCTGTGCTGATTCATGGGAGTAACAAACCTCAATATATGTTCTGTGGCCTGGCAGGAATTCAGGATTAATGTATGGATCCTTTCTTCTTTGGTGCTTAGCAGTGCCCCATGGTGGTGAGCCAGGGGTTATAGGGAAAAGCTCTGGGTTACCTTCAGGCTCTCCTTGGACAGGGAGGAGATGACAGTGAAGGTGGGAAGGAAAAGCAGCAGCCCTGGAAGCTGAGGTGGGGACCTGCATTATTTCTGTAGGATTGTTTAAGGAGGATTATGCCTTTTCTTAAATGGTTAAAGCCAAAACCAGGCTCATGAAGCCCAAGTGGCATTGGCGTAGAGTCATGAAAAAGTTGCACCCACTATTTCTCCTTGAACTCTACAAGCCAAGTGTTTCCTTGTCCTAACTGCACTTCTGCTGTTCCAAAGCTAAAACAGTTTTTATAAGGAATAGCAGGAATAATTCCACTGCTGCTCACTTTAAGTGCAACAACCTCAGTAAAACTCAGTTAATGAACCACATAAAAATGGCCATCTGGTTTTGAGTTGATTTTTGTTCCCTCTAAGGCTATTCCACTAAACCTGGCCTGCCAGGCTGCCTCCCAACAACACAGATCCAAACTTTGAGCTCCTCCATCCCCAACCCAAATGAGTGGCCATTCTGCTACCTGAGCAGTTCCTGGCATGTTTTTGCATCTATTTCTCCCAAAGCCAGGAATCTCAGCAGCTCTGCTGGCAGAGTAAGTGCAAGGATGCAGAGGAGACAAAAGCATTTTGCAAAACACACTTCTATTCATTGTCACTGGAGCAGCACAGATACCTTCCCACTTGTCCTTAGGATAACAATAGCTCTGCCTTGTCAGCCAGCCAGCAGGACAGCTTGGAAGGGGCAGCACAAAGAGCTGAGAGCTTCAAGTTAGCAAACACCAGATCCTGTGCTTGTTCTGCTGGACACTGTGGCCACTCACAGACAAATCAGTCTACAAAAACAACATCCACTACTGATACATAAGATTTGCATCTTTTCCCTGTCAAACCAAAGCATTTGGGAGCCTGTGAAGTCCAACACAGTAAGACACAGTTTGAGCCAAAGATCTGCCAACGGCCCCAGGGGCTGCCAGCTTTGCAGAATATGTGAACGGGGACTGTGGCTTGGGGAAACATGTGAAAATCACACTGAGAGCCAACAGGAAATCTGGGATTCCTCAGGCAACACGATGTATCCTGCCATGGAATAAGATGTTCTCGGGGGTAACCAAGGCATGGGCAGTGAGGAGGAGAGCAGGAAAAGGAAGAATCAAAATGCTCCTTATTTGTCTAAATAGTGGGGTGAGATGAAAGCCAGGGCAATGAGGAGGAGGAACTAAAATACTCTAGTCTCAAGGGAGTCAATAGTCTGGGTCACAAGGCAAGATGTTGGCTCCAGTTTTCTATTGCTCTTCTTAGCAAGAACCAGCTGTTTTAAACTAACACCCAGATACCTCCTCCTGGCATTAAAATAACCAAGAAATCTAATCCCAAACCTCTTGGGATTTTGCATTGAGGAGGCTGCCCATAAAATGGTATGTCAGACTTTTTTTGCCTAGTCAAAAACCATACATGGGGAAGGTGTTTAACTCTGCCATGCTGTGGCCAGGGATCGGGGTGAGAGTGGCAACCAGCCCAGCCTTGATTGAGGGTCTGCACTGTCCATGTATGAAAGACAGAGCAGGGCTGGTTGGGGCTGAGGAGCTCAATGTCATGCAGTAAAGGATGGGAACAGAAGCAGGTAACACTATCCAAGCCGAGGGATGGGAGGTGACAATTGTAGGATCACACTGGAGAGGCAGAGTCAAGAAGAGAGAGCAAAGAAGAAGTTAGCAGGGTTAGAAAGAAAATGAGAAATGACAGTAAAATCCTCAGAGCTTGGCTCTGCCATACTGATACAAAACCTGTGAGATGGGGAGAGGGTTTTCTTCAATCTGAATTTCACATTTTTAAAGCCGAACATTGTAAGCAGTGAGGCACTTTTTACCTAGAGATCTGAAATGTCACGTCTTCCCTGCAGTGACATTTTGGTGACTAAATGCAGCTGCGCTTTGAAAGGAAATTTTGCTATTCACCTTGTCACTTTGCAGAACATCCGTAGCACGTTGCACTTCCAGGGGTTTGAGCTGTCTTTGGAGGATCACGCTCCTTCATAGCACTGGGAATAGTTTTGAAGAACTCAAAAAATGTGTTTCTTTCCATGACTAGAGCAGTTGTTCCGTTACAAAGTGCACAGTGTTCTGGATTTATTTTGCTTGACACTGCCCTTACCCAAGCCAGGTGTGAGTCTAGGAGTGAAAGTGTCTATGCCACGAAGAGATGGAGGCGATCCCTCCCCAGCAGAAGGTGACAGACCCTGTCTCGGGTCTGGACATTCCTCCAACTGAGAATAAAAATCTGTGCCAGTGCTTGGAAGGGAAGTGGAAATTTAGCCCTGTGTGAGTGACTGATGGAGAAAGATGTTTTTATTCCGAGTTTATAAAGACTGGCTGAATGTTCCCTCATTCTTCACCTGAAAGCTTTCTGCATTCAAAGCAATATTATGTGCTAACAGAAATGGAAAATACTCAGTAATACCCTGCAGAATAGCCTGCTGTAAGCAGCAGATACGTTCTTCATGCCCAATAAAAGAATATGAACCAGCACTGACAATCCAGCAGGTCACAAAAACAAAGCAACCATGTTTTGGACAGCTGTTGCAGAAAATAACAAAGTGTGGAGAGATGTTATCAGCAAAGGCAAACATCAACCAAAGTTATTATTTCCCAGGCCAATACTTTCCAACTGTGTCAGATAAAGGTCTTTTTTATCACCTGATTTTTTAGCAGAGATGGGTGATGGTATAACAAGTTCTGCTGGTAATTTTTTGGCTGAAGGTAAGGGAAAGAGGTGAATCAGAACATGTAATTGTCATCAACCCCTTACTTTCTGCCCTTCAGCACTGAAGTCTCTGCATCAAATTGAAGATATTACAAGGAAGATTTTTGATGTCCTCCAAGTGATTATAGAATTTTTGGATATAAAGGTCTTGTACCAAGGTGGGATTTTGTAAAGCTGGGGATGAATGCTGTGCTACCTTGTGGTTTTATCAATATCACTGCAGTGCTCCTAACCATTTCTAGTTTAGACCTCCATGTGGCTTTGTCAATGAACTGCATATGTGATTTTAAGTTATAGGTTCCAATTTAGATCTGGGTCTTGTCCAATTTTGCTCCCAGATTATGCAGAGAACACCAGGACTGTTATGTTAGAGACCATAAGAAAAAACAGATGTGTACTCAGCCCTCAATTATCCAAAGAAAAAGAGAGAGGACTATAGCCTGGGTACAGCACCAACAAAATATGAATTAAAGAAGCTGTAACAACATAGGGCAAGCAAGTTACACTGCCAAAACATAAAAGGACAGCAGGATAATTTTCTTCAGCATGCCGGTTTACCTGTAGAACTCACTGACATAAGGGGCTACAGAGGGCAAACCAGTATTTGATATGAGAAGTAAAAGTTGTTGACAGTTACATAAGCTTGGATAAATATGTCAAGGTTGATCAGCCCCCACAACTGTAGTTTCAAAGCGAATTGCTATCATCAGGTTTTATAACCTCCTCTATAACCACGCTTGTAGCTGGTCATAGAGACCTCCTGAGACAAAGGGCTGGGACATGAATCCTTGGGCTGGCCCAGGTGGGTCAGTCTGTTCTGCACACTCTCTCCCTCATTTTGTGTGTCTGCAATTTGTGAGGCTTGGATGGCACATGTAGCAGTCAGAGGATGCTGCTGCCTCAGATGTGGAACTCCTGTCCCCACAGGGCTCTGGCCCACATCAGCACAGCTGCACACAAGGGCTCAGGGCACCTGAGGTGTGCACACAAGTGGAATTTCACCATGACAGTCTAAAAGCTGCTTTATGTGCAAGTAGATTGTCTTGGCAAAGCGGTTCCCACCCACCCCTCATGACACAACGAGGCTTATAAAAGCACAGGTTCCCTCCCAAAACACGTTCCCTGTTTCATAGGGTAGCTCATGCCACAGCCTGGGCATCTTCTCCTGCCATCCGTGCAGTGGGATAACAGAGCCAGAGATGCCTCTCCTCCATCCCATGGCCAAGCTTGTCCGTCAAATATGATCCTGGACTGGGACACTTCCCTCTGGTCCTCGGGACCTTTCCCTGAGCACACCCAACACCAGCACCTCACCCATCTCAAGGGGTTTTGTCACTTCCTTGGAGTGCTCAAGGGTCCTGGGCAGACAATTTGACAGGGAGGAACTTGCTCCTCGCAGGCAGATCTGTTTACCCCTCAGCCCTCGGACGTGCCGAGCTCAGACTGACAGCGCTGTCAGGTCCCATTCATTTCACAGCAGCCCATGGCTCACACCTCCCTGCTCCCCTGCTGAACACAGCCAGACCTCGGAAGCGGAGCCTCTGCCCTCACACGGGGCCCAGAGATTGATGCATAGCAGTAATCACGAGCACTCATCACTGAGCAGTGAAACTTCAATTCGTAAAGGCTCCTCAGGGCGGGAGGTGCAGGTCAGGGCTCCTGCACACTGATGCTTTTAGAGCCAAGCCAGGCAGGAGCTCACACCAACAGCCTCAGCCCAACAGGTCACTGATGGGGAGTTAAAGAGGAAAACAAGCCCAAGCGCCTCTCTTGTTAGTTCAAGCTGTTCTTACCTGGAGGGTGGAGAGAAGGACTTGCAAGCCACTGGCTTCTTGTTCTGCCATGCTGCTCCCCACTCACACTCCCTCCTTGTAGCAGCAGACACAAAGCAGCTCGAAAGCCAAGCTGCCAACTTGCCTTGCTGCTGCCCCTGCGTCGTTCAAGAAACGAAGAACTAAACACAGATCCCCAGACACAACGCACACTGCTACCACCAATAATCACAGCAATGCAACTCTAGACCTCAGCAGGAGAGATAAATGTACCCCCTCCCTCCCAGCTCTCCCCCACTGTGACGAGAAGATTAATTCCTATATAAAGAATCCCGGGGATTAAGTAAAGTGCCCAGGAAAGGTCTGGGTGCTTGATGTGTGGTAAGGGGAGTGTGGGGAGGGTGGCAATAGCAACAAGAAAGCAGAAGAGCTACAAACCTCAAAGAAAGGCAGGGAGAAGGGAGGGAGCAGCGCTGGCTGCCTGACAGGCATTCCCAGCTGACCTGCTGATCCGTTCCAGACCCTGCGTGGACTCGTCTCCGTTTGACTCCGTTCCAATGAAACCCGAGACACGGAGAAGGCAAAGCGAGAGGGAGAGATGCCCTCGGTCTTAACGAGCGCTGACAACGAACGGAAGATACACCCGGCATGAGGGACAGGTGGAGCAAGGCTCGGGAGGGTTTTTTGGCTTCCAAGCCCCATGATTGTCCCAAGTGGCAGCTGCTGTGGCCGCAGGCAGTGCCCTGCTGGGCAGGGAGTGACCGCAGAGGGGCAGGGAGTGACCACAGAGGGGCATCTTATGGCTGGACAGGGAGGAAAGCCACCTCTTCAAGGTGTGCCTTGGGGGAGAGTTTAGTCCAAAGGCCCCCAGAGTGACCCACACACTTATGGCTCTCTATAAGCACAGCAGCTCAGAGCCTGCTTCACTCCCTGGTACACAAGACATGCTGTAGTACAGTTGTAGTTGTAGCTTGAATTCCTAGGAGGGCACGGAGTCCACTTTTAGCTCCAGCCCAGTGATATCAAAGGGCTCAGTAAACAAGAAGGAGCAGATAAAGAAGTTGAGCAGAGGGTTAGATGAGGATTTTCCAGCAAAACATTTTCGATGTGAAAAAGTCAATTAGTCCCACAACAGGTATTTTTTTTTTCAGCTTTCTCAACACCAGAATGGCATTTTTAGTCCTGAGAGACATCACTCCAGGATGGTTAGAAGGCTGTCAGTGGAGATAATTACTGGATATGAAGAAGACAAAGGTTAACTCATGTCTTTCCATTTTGGGAACACTAATTTCAGGCTTTTACCTTTAGAATAACTTTATTCTGTTGTGGTTCTTTTTAGTTTGTTCCTTTTGAAAGAGTAACTGAGGAGTTTTGGAGTAGTAACAGAAACCTGGGTCTCTGGGCACAAGGCAGATGCTTACAGAACTCAATGGCACACAGCAGCATACCAGACACTCAATGTGCACACACTTTCCTTTGCTGATGTCAGTATAAAACCTTAATCTTCTAAGAAGCAGTCAAATGAAGAATAAAACACTCCAGTCTCGGCCAAGGACTATTTTCACATGATGAACCTTCATTGATAAGTGCTTTATGCAAATGGTAAGACTAATCCTCCCCAACTCATCCCAGCAATGTGTGAACAAATGGCACAAGCATGACATTCCTCAGTTTCTGTGTGTGCCAGCAGGGTCCCAGGATGTCACTACCAGGTTATAAAATAAAACAGATTAAAATGCCTTTGTCATAACTGTGGAGACACATCAGTCCCTTCAGGGAGAGTGCTGTGAAGACCATTCATTGATGGACAAGATACTCTACACACAGCTAGGAAGAATAAGACAAGAAATATCCTATGAAAATCCAGGTGTAAAGATTTTAATTTTCTTAAAAATATATTTTATTTAAATTAAAAGAAAATAAATCTCATGCTTCATGAAATACCATATTTTAGATATAGAGCTAGTGCTCAGCCATTAGAACTGAACTGAATTTTTGGCCAGTTTGGGTAAGCTTCTGGCAGTTTCCCACAGAAATCATTCCTGTATCCTCCCACTACCAAAACTTTGCCGTACGAACCCAGTACAGCACTGGGGGTTCTTTCCCATCTGCAGGATTCAATAAAACCTGATAAGAGGCCACAAATAAATGGGGGGAGAGAACCAAGGCAATTCAGGCAGTGTCCCCCCATGTGGGGGAGGAGGAAGGTGGGTACTGGGTTTGTGAGCAGTGCCAGCACATCTCTCTTCTGCAAATTATTACAATGACATGAAACTACTTCAGAGCTAATTAGAAGCTGTTTAAAGAAGCTCTTCCACACTGTCACTCCTTTCTCTTTCTTGTGACAATTGTACCTGTCAGCAGAGCTGTGTGGAGCTATTAATTCCTGCTGTGTGGATTTTCAGAAGGCAGCAAGAGCTGATGGATGTGAGCAGCCAGTGGCTGCAGGCAGCCTGGATGCCCTGATCCCCCACCAAAAACACAACTTTGGCCTCTGTTATAGGATTCTATAACAGATTCTCTAACTCAGCAGTGATCTGGTTCTTTCTCTCTGTGTGAGCTTTAGAAATAATTGCAAAGATTTCACTGCAGATGCACCGGCCCAAGAGGAAAGGGACAGCAACGTCAAAGCTTGGGGGTGGGGGAAAATCTCTTATGTTCCTTAAAATTTGGGGGTATTTAGGTTGGTTGTACCGAGAGAGTAAAAGAAATTCTGTATGCAGAAACCTCTGGAGCTTGCATTTGATTAAAAAAAAA
>VWZU01016196.1:2046032-2107658 GCA_013397095.1 Sterrhoptilus dennistouni | reverse complement strand
AAAAAAAAAAAAAGACACAATTGAGAAGAGTGATTAAAGAATAAAATGCTCATGAAAGACCCCAGCAGTGACAGTGATGTTTACATTGATGTATAGTGTACAGCAAAACCCCTTTGAAACCAAATTTTAAGCTATAAATCATGGAGACTTCTAATTATTCACCATTCCCAAGCCATTTCCTCCAGAATTTGTTGAATTTCCAATGTTGCTTTCTAAGAATAGGAGGTCCCCCACCTCACCACGAAAAGGCTGAATGAATTAGGAAACCTACACAGAGCTAAATGCCAGAATTAAAGCATTCAGGTTCTCCCGTTCATATTACAATGCAAACTCAGTTTGAAGATTAGCTTGTTAGTTTTTATTGATGGCTTCGTTGTTTCCCCTGTGCCCTCAGGATTACGTGATCTTTAAACAAAATGAAAATTAAACTCCTATCTCCAGCTTCCTGCTACTGCCAATGTTCTTGTGGGGAGGACAGAGGGGATTAGAAATACAAAGACAGGACCTCTGAGCTCTCTGCAGGTGCTGCTCATGCTCAGACCAGTCATTTCCTTTCCTTGTGCTCCAGGGCTCAGACACACAAACAAGCTAGAGATGTCATCTGGTCTCCTGTAAATATGTGTACATACATTTAGCCCGTAGCAAAGGGAAGGTAATTCAGGATCATTTTACCTACATTAAAAGAGCACTCAGTCCAATTATTTCACATTTTATGAGCATATGCAGAAACCATTACCATGGATCAGCTGACATTAAGTAATACATTAAGCACAGAAACTTGTTCCTGTGACTAAACCACTGTTTTCCCTACCTGTGAAAGCTTGAAATTTTCCTCAGGAGATGGGAACATACAGATATAAAATTGGTAAACCTTCATCCAGAAGCATTTTTTTTTTTTTTTTTCAGATAGAGCATTGTATTAGAGTAATATAAGGTCAGAAATCTTCCTGAGTGAGATAATCTGGAAATTGATGAGACGAAGATACAAGTCCTCTGCCAGGTATCTACAATCATAGTGTTATTAGTTTGATATTTATTAAAAGTAGAAAAAACATACAAAGAGATATAACATATTTAAAGCACATTTTACTCTGTTATTATCAGTTTTCTACTTATTCTGTCACCTCCAAAACAGAATTCATGCTTATCCGTCTGAACCCTGCAGAATTGCATTTGAAAGTAATTTACAGGCTAAATCAAAATTAGCCTAAAGAAGTCTTCAACACTGCAAAAGCAGCACCAGAATCAATACCAGCAGAATAAACTGACCAGCCACAGCCAAGCTTCACATTTCCTCTCCTGAGTCTATACCAAGGAACTGCACAACTCATTCATTTTTTTTGACATTAGCATTAAATGAAGTCCAAATACCAAAATCAGCTTGGAAACCTGTGATTAACCTGAGGATATTTTCCTCCTTGTTCTCAAAATATTGACACCACTTTTGCACTCACATTGCACACCTGATTTCCAATAGGATTTTTTCAATTTTTAAACCAGAGAGATAGATAAGAGAATGGCCAGGTTCTATTAAAAATGGTAAGGAAAAAAATCTAATTGGATAAATTATTCATTCTGAAGCCAGCCTGGATTTTATGAAATGCAATTGAAATATCACTGTGTAAAATACCCAGTTAACTGTCCATATTTCATTTATATTAAATAGAGGATAGACTTCCCCTGTCAAAATTATGTGTAGCCAAGAAATATATATATTTTAATAAAGGAATATTACTTTTTCTATTTGGATGCTTTTCTCTCTAACAAACCTTTCATTTTCATTCTCTTTCATGTAAGCACAATGCTTATCGTAAGTGATTGCCAAAATAAATTTAATATATTTGAATGTAGAGGACTGATGATGTTCCATTTGTGAATGACTAGGCAGAGGCTTGCTCCTCTGAATAATGTCATGTTGCCTCCCCTCTCTGGAAATAATTTACCCTTCTACACAAGGGAAAGGGTTAAAATCAAAGTGAAAACAAAAGTCATGACAGTGAAATTGATTTTCAAATTCTGCTGGAAGTGACTCAAGGCTCCTGTAGCCACTGGATGTGAAGACAACACCTTCTGGGTCAAAACCAGACCACTGGAAACTGCAGGTGTTACTGGTTTAATGGGAGGCTGGGACTGTGCAGAGCACCAGGGGCAGAGAGGGGAACAGGCAGACTCAGTCAGAGCTTTGTTTCTCTGGGAACATTCCCATCCAACCTGCCTCCCATTTTGTTACTGCCCAGTGGCATGGCCTGGGGAGGGGGTTTTGACAAGAGCCCTTAAGGATAGGACAACTTTACTGTCTTTAAAGTGAAAAAGGGTGGGGTTAGGCTGGATATAAGGAAGAAATTCTTCCCCATGAGAGTGCTGAGACACTGGCACAGTTTGCCAGAGGAGCTATGGCTGCCCCATTGCTGGAAGTGTTCAAGGCCAGATCGAACAGAGCTTTGAGCAACCTGCTCTAGTGGAAGGTGTCCCTGCCCATGGCAGGGGGTGGGATTGGATGACCCAATTACAAGGTCCCTTGTAATTCTTTGATTTTATGACTCGATGAAAAGTCTGTCATATCTTAATACACACACACAACTCACCTTGAGAAAGGTGCACTCAGTCACTTGACTGCTGTGAGATTATACTGCTTTTTCCCTATGGAACATCTTTCTGTGTCCTTCAATGCCTCAGATACAGCAGGTGGAAAATACCTGCCCTTTTTCCTGAATGCTGCCAGTGTGTTCCACTAAGAGCTACCCAGGGAGCTACTGATTGCACCCAGTGCCCTGGCCCATGAGATACCTGTGAGACTGTGAGACTGAGGCAGACACAGCCCTTGCTGGGCTGCTGCTCTTCTGGCTGCTGAGAGAGACCTCACAGCATGAGGCTCCCTATCCCACTCCTGGCCAAACAGCCCATAATGACACCCCATGTTGAATGATAACAGTAAAGATGCACTAAAGAAGCAAAAGACGAGGATGAAATTATAGAAAAATACTTAAATTAAGAGCTTTGATGCTTTAATCCTCTTTGGCAGATCCCTGGGCAGCAGTACAAGGCAAAGATATCTTTACCCTGATGCTCAGAAATCCTAACCCTAATCCTAAACTTAACCCTAACTCTAACCCCCTACCTCTAACCCCCTAACCCCTAACACTAACCCTAAACTCTAACCCTAACTCTAACCATAACCCTAACATTTTTTCCCACAGCCATAACTATATCAAGCTTTTCTATTGCTTATAAAAAGAAAACCTCTTTTTTCCTACCTTGACAGCCTTTCTTTGCCTCTTGTGTCATCACTGTTTTTTCTGCTAAAAATATCTCTGTTGTAATTGAAAAGTACCTGGCATTCCCATTGCAAGACTGAGCACAGACGCATGCAAGAAGAGGATGAATCTGGTTTGTTGAATGTTTAAGGAAGTGGACTTTACCTCAGCCAGATACAGCAGTGGACAAAGCTCTCCAATTAGCAGAACAAAGTGTGATATATCTGTCTTTTCTGTTTGTCTCATGTTTAGCATCTCTGACACACACCAGATGCAAAGGTGCCAGAAAAAAACAGTGGCTCTGAAAGGGTAATAAACAAAGAAAAATGATAATTCAACCCAAATAAGTAATCCCATGGTAGCAGTTTAATGAGCCCTGCAAGTGAAATAGAACATGGAAAGTTGGCCCAGTTTAGGTGAAACCATATTGGGGCTTAGAAAAATTAACTCCAAAGGGGTTCCCCACCACAGTTTTTATTCTCCTTCTTGTTTTGCTTTGAGATGTGATGAATATCAGTCTCTGTCTCATGAGGAAGCAATGACAAAACAGTGATGATGGGAGAACCTCTATCCTGTTCCCCCTGGGTGCATCAAAACTGGCTAAACCTGGAGCTGAACTCTCCAAATCTGGACGAGTCACAGTACACACACTGAGATTTGGCTAAGACTGGATTTGAATAATGCTTTGGGACCTAATAAATTTATCAGTGCTATGGAGGCCCTGGAAGGAGCTGTCATCATGAGAAACACAGGATGGCCCATTATTTGCAATACTTCATCATTAAAACACATCTCCATGTGAATGATGAACAGTTCTCTGTAGGAATACAGAGAAATTTAAAATGCAGGGAAATTTATGCTGTGGGGAACTAAGTCATCTCAGAGACAGAGAAGCTGTAAGACTGAGGGACAATATTTGTCTACATTTTGCTTTGACGGATTGAAAGCAGGCAGGGTTCCCAGAGACTTGGCTCTGGAAGCACCCAAGAGGATCTCTTAGGAGATTAGGTCCTTCTAACTTTCCTCAGAAATATGTATTTACACTCTCAGCCCTTTGGATGTGCAGAGCAGTGGCTTTTTGCAAACACTCCAGGAAGGAAGAGGTTCAGAAAAGCTGGCCCAGTTTCCCACATCCATGAACCCAGTGAAAACACACACGACTACAGGCCATATTATGCCCACAGATCCTATCTCTGGTTCCAGCTTCTGCTTCCTCTCCCCATCCTAGAGGCTTTTTCCCTGGAGGAACCCCTGCAGACCTGCTGAAGAAGATTTGGTACAATTTCAGAAGAGCCTTCTTGTCAAAGTGCAGACCCTGTGGAAATCATCCTGGGCAAAAGCTATTTCTGGAAGCAATACAGTTACTGAAGCCAGGCTTCTGACTGAATGCAGTTTCACAGCTGACCAGCTGTGGCTGAGAGCACAGGCTTTCCAACTGAAGTGCTTGGGGCAATCTTTTCCACACTTTCCTGGTCCACAGAGCCTCCAGAGTGCCCTAGAAAAGCCTTTTCCTCACTAGTGGTATATTGCACATGTCTCACTTATACCCAGACACCCATTTTTCCTAAAATCCTAGGAGCTACATGATCTCTGGGATTTCTGCTTCTCTGTAAAACTCATTTTGAAAAAGGCCAATGAGCTTGTAAGTTTTTAGGGCAAGGGAATAAAATCAGAAAGGGAAGGATTTTTCTCAATCAAGTTTCCAAATGAAACTAAATTAAAGGACAGCTGTTAGAATAATCATTCGATGCCATTTTCACATCATCTCTGAACACATCAATGATGTGACCCACCAGTGCTGGGATGTCCAAGGCCCATCCTGCTCAGACCTGTGGTGGTTGCTATGAACATGACAGAATTGCTAACAAACCCCAGGCTGCTCCTCTTGTTCATGCTGTGGCAGCTCATCCTTTTAGCTGTGGATGTGCCTGGTACATTCCCTGGTGCTCCTATCAATAGCTCTTGACACGTGCAAAATGCAGCAAATATTAATCCATCAAGCCTTACAACCCCCTCTTGGGGAGTGAGACAATTTTTTTCTAGCTTGCACTTTGCAAAGCCAAGGAAGAATCCCTCAAGAACACATCCAGCATCAGTGGCAGAGGCAGGGGGACAGTACAGGTCACATTGCCCCCAGTGCCACCATAAAAAGCAGTAATATCTGGGATGGAAGGGAAAAAATGTTGTCATCTATTCAGCCGTTGCATTTTTCTCCCAAAAGTCGAAGAGACTGTGGCCAGGTGCACATTTGTCAGTGTTTCAAAGCAGGCAGAGCTTATTACTGATGCCTGAGCCTTCATTTGAACATCTGCACCCTTTTGTCCTTTGGGCAGCATTTGGCGAGCCCTTGGTTTGTCCCAGCAAGTTTCTGTGTGCATCTGCCTTGTTCTGGAGACAGGCTCAGTGAAATCATGAGGGTTTTGACTCATTTCTAATGAAAACTTGCCTCGGAGACCAGATTCAATTAAGAGTGGCCACAAAGGTTCATACCTCCACCTTTCTCAACACAACGTGGAGCCAATGGTTGATTATTCCAGGACGTGTCCCTGCAAGCTGCTGGTGGGACAGTGCTGGCATTGATACAGACTTGGGCTCTCAGGTGGAAGTCAAAACCTTGTGAATTCAGGCTTATCCTGGTGGAAGTGGGGAAACAAACACAGAGGCAGGGAGAGCCACAGGACACAAACTGCCTCGCAGCTTCATTATCATAAGTGCTTCTTATTCAGCTCATTATGTGAATCCAGTTCTCCATGTATTTCCTCCAAAATTTGTTAGGGGAGGGGAGCCCTGTGGCTTGATATATCCACTTCACCTCCCTCCTCCAACTGAAAACTCGTCAATCACTGCTGTCTCTTTTTCAGTAAAACCTTCATTTCATTAAAATTTAATTATTGGTTTAATTAAAATAGGCAAGCAGCAGTGTGAGATGTGTATGGGTTTTTATGGCTGAAGGAGATTGTAAAGTCCTCATTCATTTCCCAAATGAGTTTCCTCTAAAAATTGGGCTGCCTTTTTATAGGCCAATTCTCAATGCTGCTTTCAAATGGATCCCACAGCCATTCATATAGATTAATTCGGGCAGTGAATCAGATCCTGCTTATTGGCTGTCTTTCAGAACACACTGACGATGCTCCAGGAGCCCTGTGGTAGAGGCCTGGGAGCCCATGGGTCTCTCCAAATGATTAATTAATCCTCATACGGGAATTTTTCAGTTCTGTCTTAATTTATTCACGTTGCAAAACAAATTCAGTCTTGGTGAAATGGGCCAGATTGACAAGTCTTGTGTGACTGACAACTGCTCTGCTATTCCCACAGAAAGTGTGGCATGGGGAAGGTTCTCCTATACTGGTGAAACTTGTGCTGTAACACAGGAGACAACAATTATCTTCTTTTATTTATATAAAATACAAAAATGCAGTGGTCATTGTCTCTTCTCTCAATGGCTTCTCTTTCCTCTCATCCACCATCTTGAGAACACATGTCTGTACACAGTGAGACATCAACACAAAGCAGACAACAGACAAAAAACTGGCCTGGGTCACTACACAAGAAGTTTTCCAGCTGTCCCATGGAAAAAGTGGACAGTGACACACTGGAGTGTGTGGGTGTATTTCTAGGGGTAGAGACAGCACCACACAAGGGCTAGCAATGAGACATCCCAGTGCGGTCATGGCTTCCCCTAGAGAACCAAGTCCATGAGTTGCTAATGATTTTCAAGTAATAAAAGCAGTTTTCACCTCACAATAGAGATGTGAATCTTTAGACTCTCTCAAATCCCCAAACCATCTGGTATTTGGATTTGTTTTAATCACTCTTCTCTTTGCACCAGTGAATTGGGTTTCAAAGAGCTGTGTAGCTCTTTGTAAATGCTGGTTGCAAAATAATCACAACAAAAAGAGGAATATTGAAACTTTGAAATAATTTCAGCTCATGCTCCTAGGCAATGCTGGACTGCCTTCTAATCTTCAGATCTCTTTGGCCATAGTCTGTGAGGAAATGAGAGAAGCAACCTTTCATTTTGAAGCAACCCCCCAGACACTTTTGCAGGTACCTGCAATGACCTTCAGATGCCCAACCCTCCCCAGCAACACCAGCCCAGAAAGCAATTTAAGTACATGCTGGGAACAGAGTGTGCTGTTTCAAAAAGCTTTTACATCTCTTTTGTACTTGCTCTAGTCTCATCATTTTTCATTTTAAATATCTTCCTATATGTTCCTGAAGGTTGTGGATTTCTTTTTATAACAAAAAAATATAGATCAATCTGCAGGTAGAGGTCTAGTTTTCAGCATTGTCACTGAGTTCCCAGGGAACCTGGAAGCACTTGAGAACATCAGGTAGTAATGCTGGCACCCTATATCTTTCTTCTGAAGGTAAGAACATTGTATGATGTGAAATTGAAGGACTCCTTTTCCTCTTCACATGGCTTGACTGAGCAACACCTCACAAACTCCTTGTTGATGCTAAAATGATGCTTGGCTCCATGGATCCTGTTGGATCTTTGTGAATACATTAATAGGGTTGTCATGGTTGCTGTTTGGAACAAATAAAACCACAGACTGGCTATAGGTTTGAGGAAAAGAATACTTGGGGGATCACAAAGGCTTTCAAATTGTCATGCCCACTGGAGAAACAAGGCTGGGCTAGACAGGCTTTCATGTGAGACAGGAGATCCATTGGACATGGCTTCATGTTCAACCTGTTTGGGCTCTCTTGCCTTCTGCAACAGCATTAGATTCACATCACAAGGTCTTGTGAGGCTTTGCAGCTGTGAGCAGCTCCTCAGCTGAAAGGAGCCATGTAAGTGTGGACATAACTGTATCTTATTGAGGAATGCTGCTGTAATGAACAGCCTCTATTACCAACTGTCCAGCTGTAATATTTGTGTTTATGTCAGCACTTAAAAATCATTGATCTGCAATAAGCTAAGTGTGGGGAAAAGAATCTGATCCAGAGGTCAGAGAACAGAAATTCAATTTTTCCTTATCAGGCTGGAGAGCTCAGGCAGGCAATGTGGGATTGCAGGAAGCTTTGCTGCTGCTCCCTTCCCTGCTGCTAGAGCAGCGCTCAGGGAGATGACCCAGGATCAAAGCTGCTTGCAGCAGCAGTCTGGTTGCAAGGCTAATCATCATTACTCTGCTTGGGCTGCCAGGCTGCAGGTAGCCACCCACTGTGGTGTTTGCTGCTGTGCCAGAGCTGCACAGGCACTTCTCAAAGCCAGAGCCTCCCCACAGCCCTGCATGTGGCACGAGCAGGGTGAGCTCAGTGGGCATCTGCTAACAGGTTTTGCTCCTCACAGAGCCTTTGAACTGGGAACTGCCTCACTTATTTTCTCTAGGAGCAAGAGGGTTGCTGAAGAATGGGTGTTATGGAGAGCAGTATCCCAGGTGGAGCCTGCCCTGGGCACACACCAGTGAACACACAGTAGTGTAAAACTCTGCTGTGCAGTGCCTGAGTGCAGGATGTTGCACACTTTCAGCCCCCAAGTGTGTTTCTCTTCCCAAAGGCAGACTCATCATCTTAAGACAAACCTGAAAATCTCCTCCTCAGGAAGCTCCTGATGTGTTCCTTTGCTCATGAGTAGCAGTGACCATCCTGCTCTGTGCAAACAATCTGGGATTCTCCTTTCTCCCATCTCCTGCAAGGCAGCTGCCCTGCTTGACTCCCCTTCCTTCAGTGAGGGACTCAGGAATCTGGGCCACGACTGCCCTGTCACCAAGCATCTCAATAGCCCAGGATCAGTATCTGTGTCCTCCTATCCCAGAAAGGACCTGGGACCACCCATGCTATTCCCTGCCTACCCTCTATGCCCTTTTTTTCCCCCCTCACTTTCCCCATTCTTGTTCTTGAAGGCATTAAAATTACCTGGAAGGGACATAATCTCCCAGCAACTGGGCACTTTGGAAATGGGATTACTGGAGTACAGAGTGTTCCTCCCATCTGATCTCCCTGGTCCATACCCTGCCACCTCCCTTCTCCATGGGCTGCAGGGAGTTTGCACCAGGCCCCAGATGGAGGCAGAAACTGCCTCACTGGCTCTGTGGCAGCTTCAAGGTTGCTTCAAGATGAGCAGATCTGCACTCAGAGGTCAAGGAATCTGCAATTCCTCTCTGAATCTCCATTGGCATGTTAAATGGGATGAGAAGTTGGTCCTAGCTCATTACAGAGAAACTGAAGGAAAAAAATTGAGAAATTAGACTGAGCTTGCCCTTTCCAAGCACCGGGATGTGGAAGAAGAAGGGGTGATACAAGGGCAGAGGGCTGGTGATGGGAAACAGGGCTCATGGAGGGTGCCAGGGCTGGCTGCTGTGCTAACCCACACTAAAACACCACAATATCATCACCTGCCAGCTCCTTCCTTTAATCCTTCTGAGCCTTCAGTCCATAACTGGGGACTTGTCTCTACCATCTAGTGCACCTGGATGAGCCCACAGCTCACGTCCCTAGGAGAGAAGTTTGTGATCAGATTAAAGCCCATTTCATGTTCCCCTGCTCAGGTCCTAGTCGGCTCTCTGCTCCCCCTGATGTTTACACAGGATGCCTGACTCATTTCCACATGAAGAGCCGACATTTCCCTCTCAAACCCAGCACAGGGGTCATGGGTTGCTGTGTTAAAGGGAAAAAAAACTACAATGAAGAGATTTTTCTAATCACTGCATCAGATTACAAAGAAATGTAAATCACTGAGCAGTGTTTTTTGTTAGAAGCAGAGCAAGGTTACTTCAGGTAGTTCTCCAGAGCATTTTGATATCTCACACGATAACGCCCACGTGCAGAAGCTCACACAAGTTCACACCAACTCGGCTGTCGCTGGGATCCTTAGGGGAAGTTAATCCTGGCCTGGGAAAGGAAGATGCTCTGATACTGAGGAGTGCCTCCACCCTGTGCTGCACCCCAGAGCTCTCACTTCATCTCCACAGGCTCATTTTTTTCTCTATGTCCCTCTCTGACAGCCTGGGGTAATGTTCACTCTTGGCAATGGGCAAGATGTCAAAAATACAGCAAGTAAGAGAAGGCATAGAAGGAGACAAGGCAGATATGGGACACACAACCACCAGCTGGGACCAGATTTATCAGCAGGTCTTACAATATGGTTATTCACAGAAAAGGCTCTATAGATTTGCAAAAACATCACCAGAGAAGCTGTGGTTGTCCCATCCCTGGAAGTGTTCAAGGTCAGCTTGGATGGAGTTCTGAGCAGCCCAATCTAGTGGATGATGTCCCTGCCCATGGCAGGAAGGTTGAAACTTTAACATCCCTTCCAATCCAAACCATTCTGTTATTCTATGATTTAACCTCAACTTTGTCCTCTTCCCCTAATGAAACTGAGTGGGTTCAAGGGAAGATGGGGATGAAATAAACTAATAAAAGTATATAGCAAAATTGTTTCTCTTTTGTGACAAGTGTTAGAGATGGTGTGAAAGAGGGTAGAAGCTGTCCTGGCCTCAGAGGTGTCAGGCACTGCCTACAATGCTTTTGCAGTGAAGATTGCGAATATATTTTGTGTTTCTCACTCTTTCCTGTGATTTTCGGGGAACCTTCTCTGAGCCACCTGCTAAGGTCCTACTTCAGAAGAAATATGATAAAAACAGAGAGCAGTTAAATGTGACCTGAACCCCACTGAAATGCTCAGGAGGGGTCTCCAGCCCTTTTTTGTCTTGAATGTGAAGAAGAGGGGAGGACAGATGGGAGCTGCCTCTCAGGCAGCCAGCAAACTGCCACCCAAATCAAGCAGCAGAGTCAAGGAAAAAAAATAGAAATAAATTGAGAAAAAAAGAAAAGAAAATAAAAAAAAGGCAGGAGCCCATAATCATTTTATGATTCTAATTTAACTTTTATGAACATGTTTTGAGCTCCCCTAGTCAGACTCTGGTATTGATCTTTTCAGTATTGTTAACTCATAACCAGACCATATTTGAAGACATAAACTTTAAGAGGGGTAATAAAGAAGAGCCAGACTGCACTGGCTTTATTCTTCTCAACACAGGGACTGGGAGCTGTAAATCCTGCTGGAATCAGTGAAATTATGCAAATGGAGATGAACTCCTGGCTGTGTCAATTTTTTTAGATATTGGGCACCAATGACATCAGTCTTTATTTCTCCTTCAAAGTGGAACTGTCTTGGGATATAAAGCAGTGGGAGAGTAAGAAACAAACAATGGAAAAAAACCACTGATTTCTCTGTCTCTGTGTGCTTTTGAGAGATGGGTCAAATTGCATCATTTTGGCCCATCCCTGGACCAGCTGCAGATTCTCCCAAAATTATTCATTCCTTAGATTCGGGTCCTTCCTTCCAACTCCATCAAAGATTTGAGCTAAGCAGGAACATTTAGATCTTGCAAATGCTTGTAGGGTGAGCTGCCCTAAGCACTAGCACAGGGTGATGGATCTCCTGGCTTTGCTGTACTGCACGTCTGCCTTGTGTTTTAGGTCAGGGACATTTGTGTAGCTTGCTCCCTGCTTCTGACTGATAACATGAAAAGCCTAAATAACAATGTTAATGGGCTTTTTTCTCTCCATGGTAACAGTACAAGAAGGACAGTTTTCCAGCCTCTGTCTGCTTCTTGGAAAAAAAAGGAACATGAAAATACGAGACTGATAAAATAAATAAATATGTGACATATTTCTTTTCTTTATTAAATTAATCCCAGTCTAATGAAGTGAGGGCAGGGTGGGGAGGGGCACTGCTTTCCACCCTGCTTATTCAAGATGTGAAAGGTGTTCTCAGTTTGAGTAGCAGGCTGAAAAACCTGGAGGTGTGACTTACACAATTCCTCTGAGACCTAAAATGGTCTTTGAATTTAGAGTGCAGGCTGGCAAACAGTCAAGATTAAGTGTGAACCTGCATGTGCTTGCTGCCAGACTGAGTGGTCCTTGTGAAGACCTTACCCAGCCACGAGCCACAGGGAGCTGCACAATGAACCTCACAGGCTCGAGGTGACGCTGAAATCACAGGAGCTCAGAGATGCTTTTTACTAAAAATGATCCACAGCTCTCAGTTTTCAGTTCTCAACAATGCCCCAAAAGAGGTGAGTTGTTGTAACTTCACATCTTGTTGCAAACACTTGAAATAGCACAACTTTCTTCCCACTTGGCATCTTCAATCCCTTTGGCACCCTTGAGCTGCTACTATCTCCCCAGGCTTGTCAAGGTTGGAACACACCCCACAGCTCCCATTCTGCATTTTCCATGGCTCACACCACCCAGCATCTCCATACTGCCTCATGCTAGTCAGAATTAAAACACAAAATCCTCAAAAAAATAAAAGGCTGTGGGGCATGTCCTGCCAACAGCTTGGAGAGAGCTCAGTGAAGAGCAGCTGGAATGATCAGGGTACTCAAGGCAGTGACTTTGGAGGAAAGATTAACATTGCTAAAAATAGCCCTCATGGGTAACCAATGACTAGCAGGGTCTGTGATAAAAGTCCCTGTGTATCAAGGGGTATAAATAATCAAGAATGGAATTAAAGTATTTAGAGGGCACAGAGGGCAACTACCCAAGTGCACTGCTAGGAGAGATGATTTTAAATAAGGAAAGTAGGGGAAACAAAATAGGGACATCACCTTCTCTCTCCCTAAATGAACTCTGTTTAATCAGGTCTTGAACTAAAGTGTACTGCAGTCCCTGGAAATTTCCCTCCAGCACAGCAGTATCCCCTGCAAGAAAGTGAGAACTCTAATTTGCAATTGTTTCATCAGGGTCTTCTGTAGAGGCGCATGGAACCCGGGACACCAGAGTGGGCATCCCTCTTTTTCTCAGTGGCCTGTCTGCCCTGCAAAACTGACAGTATCTGTATGGAGCCAGAGCCTGGTCTCTTTATCCAGAAGCAGCAGCTCACTGCAGCTGGCAGAGTCACAGCCAGAAAGGTTCACCAGGGAAGATTATTCTGACCCAGTGCCAGACACACGGTCCTTCCACGCTGTTTTTGCCTCCTTGGGTAAGAGAGGTACAAATCACTGAACAGAGCACACACTGCCTTTGCTGATACTCTTTTCTCTGTGTGTCCTTAGAGTTACCATGGTACCAGCACAAATCACTACTACAAAGCTCTTGGTTTGACTCAGAGACAGGGAGAGACCTGCTCATCTCTTCTTCACTCCTTTCTGCCCGTTCCCTTAGGCACCCCTTCTCTCTGGGGTGCAGCCACACATTTCTGTGCCAGGAAATTCCTTCTTGCACTGAGATCCATTCTGCAATTCTCTTTCACCATTGGGGTATTAACAGACAAGGACCGTGTGTATATGTCATACATGTCATATATGTTAAGAAAGTCATAGTAAGTTATTCTGTCCTTCAAGACTAAGACACTCTGTAGCTAAGTTGTATTTTCGCTTTCTAAGGTTTTAACTGTCGTTGCTCATGACAAAGTAAAGAATCATACTCATATTTTTTGTGAAGAGCTGTTTGAAAAGCCATATCCAGAATAATAAATGGCTCATTGTTGGACTAGCAGGGTAAGTCTCGTGGAGGATTTACATGGTGCCTCTTAATTCTGGTGCTGCTCAATATTTTCATTGATAACCTGAGTGATAAAATAGAAACAAAACTTATTAAATTTAGTCCCAAGATTCTATTCAGAGCAAGTAAATTTACTCCAGAGGACAGGCTTAAAATGCAGCAGACATAAGCAGGGATGGTCAAAAATACAAGTACAAAGTGGCAACAACTGGTAAAAAAATTGTATGGAAGAGGATCTGGAGTGACCATTAAGCAGAAAAAGAGGCAAAAATGGCACACTGCTGAGAAAGAAACAAACCATGCTGGGATAGAGGCAGCAGTAAGGACTGTGGGATGCACAAAACCAGCGTTTTTGTTGACTTTAGGCTGGTGCAGGCTCAGCTGAGAACTGCAGGTTGTGACAGGCACTGCCTGGATCAGCTGGAGGAGAAAAGGGAGACAGCAGGACCTACAGGATCCAGTGCAGGAAATGAGGCTGTTTAACTCACAGAGGACAAGATAAAAAGAGAAGAAAAATCCACTGTCCTGCTCAGTACATAAAGTGGGGCATGAGCAAGGGGCTGGTGGTACTGAGTGTCCAGCTGGGGTTAAACCACAACAGAACCCTGCTTGTAGTGACCTTCATCTGTGCCTGAGACCTTCATCCTGACTCCTCCTCAGTTTATAGGGAGGTGACATTGGAGCTCAATCAGGAATTTTTGGGATGCTGTTTTATTTGCACTGAGGCAGTATTTATTTTATTTCATCTGACAGCTGTTTTAGACCATTTCACTCTGCTGGAAGCATGATCAGATCTGAAATGTGGGTTGTAAATAGCTGGGGAAACTGCACATTTAAGTCTAATTTTATGTGTAGCATCTTTTATTAATGTTACAACATTTACTGTGTATTTTAAGTCATCACTGATTTTTATTAAAAAATATATTTTTATTATATGTGCATGCTGCCAGCAAAATAAAATATTATGTTTTTCCCCCCTCAGTATGAATTCTCATTAATCTTCTCTAAGAGCACAAGAAAGTAAGAAGACAATTCTCTCAGTCCAAGGCAGCATCACTGCCTAAGCTCTGTGACTGAGACATTGTCATGTATTCCTTGCACCAGGATGCAGAAGAGCTGCTTAATTGTCTCAACCAGCACCTGCAAGGTGGGGGCCGAGGCAACAAAACACTCCCTTGTGACTTATTTCATCTGGGGCTGATTAGTGCTGTTAATATTCCATTAAGATTCAGAGGAGAGGGGTAAAACAGTGAGTAAGGACGCAAAGATTTCTGAGGTGTGTGCAGGCAGCTGAGTAAAGCCAGGAGCAGTAAAATTATTGCATTTTGCACTCAGTCTCCTGGTGCTTTCTAAAGTCAGGCAGCAGTGGGTCTTAGCAATGACACAAAAGTTTTCCAGCACCAGAGCAGTGCATGCTGCAGCCCACCCTGCATTCATTACAAATTTTACTACCTAGAATAGATAAAAGTGTAATGAGGACAATGATTTTTGTTTGATTTTCAGCTAGGTAATGTTGCTTTGCATTAATTGAAAGCTTGACTTTGACCTTGAATCAACTGAGGAGCAGACTACAAAGATCTGGTTGCTTACTAGAGCAGAGTGCTGGTAAACCAAACCTCAGACAGTTTTGGTTCTGGGCATTTTGATAAGACACCTGCCAGCATCAGCTTTAATAATAATGAAGCCATGACAGTGGGATTAATGCAAACATGACACAAATTTGAACGAGTAAACGCTGCAGCCAAAAAGAGGGTATAAGAATGTACATGATTAGGGAAATTGATATGTAAACTGGATACAGAGAGAGTAAAAGAACATATAGAGGGCTCTAAAACTCTCTTCCCTAAGACTCTGTCTTCAGCACTAGGGGACCACTGTGTCATGCCACACTATGGAGCCTGTGAGCACATGAAAGGCAGAGCTGCCTGCTGGCAGGTTTTGTGTGTTGGAGCACTGCTTTGATTTTAATGATAAAAAAGGGCTCCTTTTCCTCTCATTTATCTTTTACCACCGTGCAGGTGTGCAAAATTCAAAGTGCTAATTTCAGGTACCTGTTCAGACCTGTGAGCCTGCACAGGGAGGCCACCTGGCCCAGATGCACCCAACCATTTGCAGTCCCAACCACCTCCCCCAGCATCACCTCACAAATGAGGGTGTCAGCCGAAGGTGCTGGCAGCACCAGGATGGGGCTGCTTGTGTGGGCCTAGCTGGAAACATCAGATCCAAGAGAAAACCACCCCCATTTCCCTCCCAGAAAAACATCTGCAAAAAAGTGGTTCATTTCAGAGCTTACTTTGACCCAAACACATCTCAGCACTTTGGGAGCATCCATCAAGGAGAGAGAGATGCTGGTCCAGATGCCACCAAATGCTCCACAGAAGCAAGGCCAATCCTACCTGAAAGTTTTAAGGCTTGGTGGCTTTTTAGCTTTTTTCTGGTCCTCACAATGAAGGCCCCGTAATCAGCTGATATCACAATCAGCCCCAGCAATCAGCCTCCTGCCTCTACTGCTGATGGATGCCTGGAAGGGACCTCAGAGTCAGCAGACCTAACTGACCACTTTGTTTAAAAACCAACACAACAACAAGAGGAGAGGGTGGAAGTTCGAGTATTCCCCCAGGTTTGGGGAGCCCAGGAAGGAGGATGGAACTTTGCTGATGCCTTCACAGCTGGTCTGAATTTGCCAGCAGCTCTGTACTTGTGAGCAAAGGCTGCACTGGCTCATGTCACCCCAGAGACTGATCTGATCTAGCTCTGCCTGAGCCTGAAATCAGGTTGTTATCAAGTGTTACTGAACTATATCAAAATTAGTATCAGAATTCTCTCTTGATTGATTCAACATTTTTTAGAGGAACCATCTCAAGCATTAAATCAATGGGCAACACTTGTTTCCTCTCTGGTAGTTGAGGTAGAAATAAATCTAGGATTACTGAGCTCCTGTTAAATTGTTTATTATAGTTATTTTCATAGTCCTTAAAGTCCAGTATGTGAGCTGGGTCACTGCTTTGTATCCAAAAGAGAAAACAACATGCAATGAAGACATTTTGCATATGAATTACACCAGATTCCCCAATTTAGTCTTAATTTTACCCACTCTCAGCACACCCAGCTCAGTGCTGCTGATTTCTTTCCCCAAGGCTCCATAACAGAGGCAGATGAGAAGTGGCTGAGAGGCAGAGGAGCCATGCTCCTGCTGGATTTCATCCCCACCATGGCTGGAAATTGGCAGTGTTCCTGCCTGAGAAATCATCTCCACCTCAGAACTCACCTTTAAAAAGGAAAGATTTGTTCTCGTGTTTCAGATGCATCACTCGGTTTGTTTATTGACCCATTAATTATGGTCTGTGTCTTTCAGTGGTCAGGGCAGAGCAGCAAACTGGGATTACAACTCCAGTGTGACTCTTAAGAGACAGAATTAGCAAAGCTATTCAGCCCAGTCACTGTAACAAGGTTATAATGTAAAGCACTAAACAATTAGCTGGGAGATTTACCTCCCTGTCTTAAAAGCATTTTTATTACTTAATCAATCACAAGCAATTTATAAACAAGGCTGAAATTTTACATGGAGCCATAAGGCTGTCTTATTTGCTTCCACAACAAAGCAGGAAAAACAGACCTGAAGTTTCAAAAGACATTTGATCAATTCAAAATAATAATAATTTTTAAAAAAGGACAAAACTACCTCAAAAGAAGATAAATATTTTTCAAAGGGAGGAAGGACTTCAGCAGAGGCTGGAGGAAAGAAAGTCCATCTGTCTGTCTACTTGCTAGTCTATAACATCATCCATAACAGTGGCTTGAAGTAGTAGTAGAGTTGTAAAATGAAAATGTGAATTGTTTGGGGCAAAGACTTTGTTTGTCTGTGCATGCCCTCCTCGAGCTGGATTGCAGCCACTGCAGCACTGTGCAATTGCAAAATAAATGTATTAAGAGTGCTGAATCAGCAATATCACATGTGCTCCAGGTGCCCTTTTTGCTTTCAGAGCTTCTGACTCAGTGCCAGGACAGGGCTGCATTAAGAACCTGTTGGGTAGAGACAAGACACTTGACGCCTCCAAGGAGAGCTGCTCCAAGCCACAGGAGTGCTCAGTGCCCCATTTTCTCTTTTGATTTGCCTTGTCCTCAGGAGGGGTTGCTGGCAGTAACTCACAGGCAGGATTTGTGCAGACAGAAGCAGCTGACCATGGATGGGCAGCACCACAGACAAAGGTGCACAAAGATGCCCCAGTGTGAATCCTTCCTCAGCCCCCCGTGTTCAGGAGGTTGTTGTGTATCCTCACACCACAGCTCTGCAGCATAACTGGTTGGACCAGTTAGATTTCCATGCTGGGCCGTTGGGGTAGTTGCCTTGATAGAGATGGAATCAGCACTTGCTGGCTGAGTGTGTTTTAGTGGGTTTGGCAGCAGTCCCAGCTCTGCCAGTCCCTGTACCTCTGACATTCAGTGCCTCAGCAATCCTGCTGACTTCTGCGAAACTGGGGCACCGACACAGACATGAAAGTCCCTCTTTGCAGATAGGAGCTCTGTGCTGCACTGCCTGCAAGAGCTACACTGGAGGCTAAATTCACCTTGGCTTGTGGTGATCTAATTCTTCCAGCATCAGCTTTTTACTGGCTTTGACTGCTCTGATCTTACAGCTCCCAGTCCTGATTCTTCTGCCATTTCCCGCCCCACCTGTTGGCTCTTGATTTACACCTTTCCAGAGCAGAAACACATTGATTTGATTCAGAGGAGTGTTACTTCTAGTCCCTTACTTCTAGTAACTACCCAAGATGCAGACAGATGGAAAAGCAACCAGCTTCTGATGGGGTGATTTTAGGAGAATACATGGAGTGGATGCTCTTGTGTTGGTGTGGTGAACACAGCATAGTGTAGGAAGTCCAAGGCAGGTTCACCTGGGAGAACATGGGGAGCTTCACCCAAGCCCACCCCACCACATCTGCAGCTGAAGAGATGCAGAAATGTGTGCTGCTCCCCATCCCAGGATAGCAACAGGCTGCTGTGAGGAACAACACCCTTCCTCTTCCCAAAGACAGTGACAGGACCTTGAAATGCCCCGACAGACACCCACTTGTGCCCTTTACTCCTTCAGGAGAAGCCTGGAACCACCCACCCACCCACCTAAGACCTTGCTTGTGTGTCTGCTCATGACAACATGAAGCATCTCAGGGAGACATTTTGAACTTTATAGGTTTTCTCAAACTGCCTGCCCCATATTTCAGGTTCATATGTACAGGAGGCAGCAGCAATTCTCAATAGCTCCATGGTGACAGGAGGGAAAAGCTGCCTAGAGGAATAGCCCTGCTTCCGAGGTATTCTTGACTGAGATTTCCTCTCCCTGAGCCAGGTGGGAGTCTCCTGTGTTGGGCAGCTCATCCATGGGCAGGTCTGAGCCCCCAGGACCCCTGGATGACAGCAGGGAGAGCTGCATGGTGGCATCACAAGTGGGTCTCACATTTCAAGGAACAAATGTGTCATCGCATTGTTCAGTGATTTAACAGCTCTGAGTGTTTTTGACAAATAGGGGCTTCCTTGTTTCAACTCATGCACTTTTATGGCTGATAATGAAAGTCAGATCCTCACTAGTTTAGGACTGGCATAGTTGAACCACAGCTTTTGCCCAGAGAGATGGGAAAAGTCACAGTCAGAGACTGTCACTCCTGCACCTTTGGGGTACAGATTCCTGCCCCATCCTGAGATGCAAGAACATATTTACCAATAGAAATATATGTCATAAAAATATGGCAAAATATTTTAAATTTAAGAGGAGAGGAAGTGTTGTCCCAACTCATTCTTCCCACCATAGCAGTCACAAATAATACCTGCATGTAGTTCCTTAGCATGGAATTATCACTGGATGATTTAGTGTCCTGGCCCACCACACTTGCAGGGAATAAATACACTTCTAATTGGCAATGAAAATGCAGGTTAATTTTCATTGCATCCTGGCACTTATTATCAACATTATTTATTATTGATCAAGCACTGACAAATGCTTTCTGTGTTCTACAGCCATAAGGAGATAAAGCCCCTGTCCCATTAAATATACACACAGTGTTTAACTGAAGGCCACTGAGAATCCCACTAAAGTCAATACCCATTTATCTTCTCAGGGGAGTTCCCACAGACAGAATAATTTGGACATGTGAAATTCTCCTGTTGAAGCCTAGATACAATGTGCTCTGAAGGAGACTGTCCCCGAACTGTGCTCCATCACAGATTTTATTTCCTCTAGGAGGGTATGTTGGGATGTAACAGAGAGAGGCAGGGAAAAGCAGGTGATGTGTAGCAACATCCATGTTCTGATAAATACTCTGTGAGACAACAGGACCTTGGTATCCAAGCAATCTAAATAACACGTTTTATTGCTACAAAAAGCTCTGGCTGCCCATGCCAAAGAGAGAAATGTGGATATTGTTTCACTAGACTCACTGAAAAGCTTTCACCTATTCCTGTTCCAGAGCACCCAGTGACTGATGGGTCCACAGCAGTTGTGGGAGAAGGTTTCCTTTCGTGTTTGTTCCAAATGAACATCAGCTAACTAGACATTTAATTTCTTTGTAATGCAGAGCTGTTGGTGATCTAAAAGCAGACTTTCTAGTGAGATTCACAAGGAATGTTCAAATAGGTGCTAAAAAATACTGTAAGAACAAGCTATTATGGCATCTCAGCTTTTGTGAGTCCAATTTTTCTGGAGACTGAAAGTGAACTTTACTTTGCTGAGTACATCACAATACCCAGAAAGATTTTAGGTGCATTTCATTGAAAATTCATGAACCTCTTTGAATTAGCCAACCCATTTCCTACACCACTGCTGCAAAGTCTGTCTGGATCAGCAGAGGTTTCAGGGGTGAATTTTACAATTGTGTGCTGCTTCCAGACTCAGAGATCTTCAACACCTCTTCAGCTTTCAGGGCTTGTGTTTCACTTCTGCAGATAGATGTTTAAAATTGCATGCAGGATCTAAAGAGAAATATTCCGTTTATTTATGTGCACCTGCACTTCGACATTTCATGAACTACTGAATTGAATTCTGTGTGGAAGATTTAACATATTTCTACTTTTTTTTATAGGATAAATGTTATTTTGTACTTCAGCCTGTTTCTTAAGCCCAGACTGGCTTCAGTAGTGATGCACATCCATCCAGAGTCTTTCAAATGATGAAATTTAGATACATTTACTTCCCATCCCATTTCTGCCATTTTTCTGAGTTGCTGGCCATTGATTAATACAATAAGCCTCATCAACTGCAAATGCAGTACAGCAGTTATTGAGCTAATCTATCTTATTTCTAAGCAGTTTTTTATCATTTAATTATTGTAATTACTTTAACAGACAAAAAACTTTAAGTACTGGGAGCTTTCTTCTCCACTCAAGCCAGAAATTAGCAAAAAAGGAGCTTTTCTCTTGTTTATTTAAGCAGCAGCCAAAGTACAGGGTTTTCAAAAGAAAAAGAGGATATCACAAGTTTTACAGCTTCTGAACAAGCATTAGCTCTAAACTGTGGAAGATGACAGAAATGAGGGTTAGTCAGAAGAGCAGTTGCTCCATCTAGGATGGAAATCTCATCTCCAGTTTGTAAGTAGCAAATATGAGCCGTGAATTTTGCTCTCAAATTCCATGAACAAAATCAAAGGGTGTTTTGTGAGAGTGAGGATGAAATCCAGTTCTATGAAAACTATTACATAATTATGGAATCACAGAATCCTTTAGGTTGGAAAAGACCTTTAAGATCATTGACTTTAACCTTTAACCCAGCAGTGCCAAGCCCACCACTAAACCATGCCCCTCAGTACACCTTCTTTGAAATATCTCCTTTGCAAACCATGCTTTTATTCTTCAGAACATAGTTTCATTTATTTGATTCTTTAAAAATAAAAATTCTATATGAAATATTCCGTTTTAATATTCTTCACTTTCTCTTTTCCCTCAGTTTTCTTTTTGTGATATATTTTTCTTCATGATTCCTTTTTTTTACCCTGTTTATCACAGAAAAGGAGGCTCAAAATGGAAATAAACAATACATATGGAAAGACTTAATTGAGCCAAATATTCACATATAGAAGAAAGAAAATGTAGTCAAGCTCAACAGATACTATCAAGAAAAAAATTCACTGTTTCTCTGGGAAGGGATTAAACATTGAATGTAAATAATGTGCACCCTTGGCAAGTGTCTTCATACTTCTGGCCTTACCTCAAACACATCATAAACCAGCACAGCTGTGAAAAGCTCTCTGGGGACATTCAGTTTAATTGCCAAAGCTTTTCTCCTCAATACGAGGTTTGCAAATGCTGCAAAAGACGTGCCTGAAACCTTTCTGTGCAGCATTAATTCACAGTGCTCAGTGTCAGCAGGCAGGGAACAGCCTCTTGGCAATTTCCAGCTCTGTGGTTCTGGGAGGGATCCACAAGAAGGATTTGGGATCCACTTTCAGGGGGCACTGGGGATGGAGGCAGGTGTGATGTGACAGGGCATTGCTCCTCCACCCTCAGCCCATCTGAGCACACAAATGCTCACCCTTGAGCTTATCCACCAGCCAGGACAGAAGATTGTCATTGCTAAGGGAAGGTGTCCCTGCCCATGGCAGTGGGAGGTGGAAATAGAAAAATGTTAAGGTCCCTTCCAACCCAAACCGTTCAATGATTTTATGATGAGGGCCCTGTGATCACTCCCTTCCCTGCAGCTGCTTGGCAAATCTTAAATCCCTTCCAAGCAGTTTGATCTTCAGTCAGCTTAATTTCTCTCTTTTTCACTGTTAGATTCTTCCCAGCTCTCTGGGCAAGGGCAGAGAGCAAAGCAGAGGAACCAGACACTACAGGATGAACAGCAGAAATACTCAGCAACTTGCTGCCCTTCTTGACACCTGCTCCCTTGGAGGTACATTTTACCCCATAAATCACCTCTAAACGGGACAGGCATAGTTGTGCCCACATATTTGTGCCTTTCAATGCCCTCTGCACCTGTAGAAATCGTGCCTTTTATGCCATGGGCTAGTTATCCCAGCTAGCCAGTGCATCGGGGAGGTCCTGGGTAAGCACACACCAGGCTCATAAATTAGGTGCCACAACTTTGGAAATTGGCCCTTGTCACCTCCAAGCACGTTCCCTTCCACACCATTGCTGCAGAGCTGCTGTGGGACTCACTGGGGTGAGAAGTATTTTCTAGGTACTCTCTGAGACAGCACAAAATGAACATTTGCTGTACCTTGCATAAAAATAGAACATTCAGTGTGTAGGAACTTGCTGTGCCAACTTTGTCAGAGGTGTTTTCTTCTCCTTGCACCCTGCTAGACTCTTTCCTTCAGAGCAGAATAAGTGATGTTTCTTGGGGAAGTTCCTGCCTCATCATCTCCAGTTCTTTTTTCATTTTAAAATTAATTTCCTCTCTTCTCCTAGCATCTACCTCTTAATTTGGCTCATACACTGTTATGAGTTTTCTGACTGAAATTTATTCACCAGACAATGTCTTTATGACTGCTTTGCCTCATTTCTTTCTAAAAAATACTTTGCAATCCAGTTTCTCTAGAAGCCTCCTTACAAAATAACTTTTTGTTTTATGTTATGGGTAAAATCTGCAAAGCTCTTAGATTGCTGCATGCAGGACATTAATTCCAGCTTGTGAACATGTTTTTTCTGGAATCCTGCAGCTCTCTAAGTGGAATTGCTTTGATGAGTAAACTGCTAAATCAACACTTGTCTCACTCTCTTTAAAAAATAATTAAATCAGCCCTCTTTCACCTGCCACTGAAACAAACAAAAAACAGACAGATCCCTTGTTGTGACTCAACATTTTCAGCACTTACCAAGTGCTGTCACGATTACATTTTTCTCTTCTGTGAATAGTTTTAAATTCACAATTTTTGGCAGAAGCAAGAGAGGTAATATTTCCATTTTCTTCCCACTTTCATGTGTTTCTGAGACTCGAAAAGATTTTTGAAAGCGCAGAAATGGATGGATTAGCACTGCCAATGGGACAGAGGTGACAGATAAAGCTGGGTCACTGCCTACCCCCGTCCACACAGATGGAATAGCACTGCTATCTGGTGGCTGCTCCATGACTCATGGAAAATGCCTTGGTTGTCTCAGGCCTCTATTTGGAGGCCAGGTATGCATAGCACAGAGGTTTTGCCATACAGCTGATCCCAGAAAAAAAAAAGCCAAGGATTAGCCGGGCTGCCAAGCTTACATTCACTTTGACTGACAGGCAAAAAAAAAAAAAAAAAAAAAAAAAAAAGGGAAATTTTTTTTAAAAAATCAAAGCTCTATTGAGAGAGGTGAAATGGGCAGAATATATTTGCCACATTGCTGGGGGACAGGGATAGGTTTGCAAAAAGTTGTTTCCAACATGACAGTTTCCTGATTGTCATCAGATTTTCTACTGCAAAAAATGAAACAGATAATATCAGCATGTCCCACTTTTAACAGTCATGGAATTGGAAGCTGTCACGTTGTTGCTCAAAACATGCTTTTGAAAAGAAAATGGATGTTTCTTTTGTTAAAAAAAATTGTTTTGAAGAGCTGACATCTGAACTAAATATTTCAATCTTGTTGAAAGGTTACACTTTGACCCAAGATCAGTGGGGATGTGGGATGTGGAGAGGGTTCATTTAGTTCTGTGATTCTGGTAACAGTATCTCCAGTCTTTTCAGTCCTATATGAGCCTAGTGACAAAATCAGTCTAAAAAAAAAATTATTTTCAAGCAGAGCATCAGGATCCCAGCCAGATTTTGTCAGGAAAGTAATTTGGAAGAAAGTTGTTCAATGAGATACAATGCAGACCATCACTGCTGCTTAGGTTTGGGATGTACAGAAATGGGTCAGCCATGGGGTCTGGATCCCGAGGCACATCCACGAGTGGGGCTTCTCCCAGTAAAACAGCCTGTGCCCATCCAACACCATCCATCCCAGCTGAGGAGCTGCAGCTCTGTATTGATGAGTACAAGATGTGCCATGGACAGGTCTGGACCCAAGAGCTGGAGCTGTTAATTACAACAAGACCCTCGCCTCACCTTGAGCTTGACCTCCAGAATAAACACTGGGGTTGGCCGAGGCAAAATGAGGTGGCAAAATCCATCCTGCAGAGATTGCTCAGGGACTTTCAGGCCCATCTAAGGAAGCCTTGCTTTCTCCTTGACAGTTTAAAGACCAGCCGCGAACAACTGCAGCTGTGACTTGCTGCTCTAAATATAGAATAACACAAATTATCACATGCTGACAGGTTTCAGTTCCAGGGATGAGTCTGCCAGCAAGGCCTTGAAAGCATCTCCACTCAGCTGCCTGCAAGCCCAGCAGATAAACTCGCTGGGAATAACATGGTCAAACCAATAGTTTTCTTCTTCCAGCTCATCTCATGCTCTCCCCCATGACTCTCAAGTTGAACATTGAGCACCCTTCTCCTTCTCCTCCTCACAGCATTGATGTTTTGTCATTGGCATAACTTGATGGGGGAGAATTACAACCCCGGAATTAGTCAGTGCCCAATTTTTCTTATAGCAACAGTAATAAATCTGTGCCTGGCACTTCATCACGCACATGAATCTGGCCCTGCAGACCCCCAGCCAAAGTATTTTCTTACTTCTCACACAATTAAAGGTGCCAAAGCTTTTTTCCCCTCTTAAGTCACACTTCTGACAATTTCACGAAAACAGTATTAAGGAGGGAAAGAGTCAGCATCAGACCAGCAAGCTGTGAAATGTAACAATGTTTGGATGTTTGCATTCTGGTGTTTCCTGCAATTAACCTTCTTCATGCAAATTTATTACAGTTTTGAAGTAAAAAATGTTGCTGCGAATAAAAAGAGGAAAAAAATCACAGCAAGTGTTAGAAAAAAAGCACACCAACCATTTCAATGCTATTCCTTACAATATTTGTTGTGAGATGTGTAATACAGTAATTTGTGGGATCTCTTTGTACATATTTTACCCATTGTCTGGAATATGCCCTTTTTGTATTCAGCAAAGGCAGTGTCTGCCCATCACCAAAAAGGACTGTTGTTATGATTCAGGAAGGAGTGGGCACATTTAGCCCTCAAAAATAGTAGAATTAATTCCTTTCCCCACTCTGCCTGCAAACCTGAGTCTAACTGAGATTACCCCTGAAGGAGCAGTAGCACAAAGACTGTGAAAAGTGGGGTCTTCATACTGGAAAACTCACCAAGCAGCAGAGATGAGCAATTAGTTTGTGTTGTCACAGCACTGGGGATGGCACCTGGCTGTGGGACCAGCTGGAATTAAAAACAAAGCTGAACTGTAGGTGGATGTAGGGGACAAAACCACATCTGCAAAGCAGGTTCTCAGGACTCAGAAAGACTCTGACCAAACACACAATGACCAGGAAAAGAGAGAAGGCAAATGCAGACAGGGTTTATCCTTCGGGCATGAATTGGTTTGTATTCTTCTCATAAAGTTACTAGGAGTGCCTGGAAAATCCTGGTCTGTTTGTTTTATTATCATGTGTCCCTGGAGATGTAACTGCAAACCCCGAGGGAGCAATTCATATCACCAAAGTCTTATCACCTGTCCAGATAATCATGGAAAAGAGAAAGGGCACTCCAGCTTGCCTGGGATACAAATTACACTCCAGAAGTGCTTATCTGTCACTGCTGCTTTTGTGGAGAGCCTGGGGCAATCAGAGCAGAGCAAACTGGATCTCCCTGATCCCTGGGGACCACAGGGTAGGGTCATGGCAAAGAGCAAGACCTTAAGACATGGGAGAGCAACTGGACCATGGGTTCTGTTTCTATGATGGCAAAGGAGCCTCTGGCCAAACGTGTGTAACAACAGGGCACTCCCAAACCTGTCTGAGGTGTAGGATGATGGCAAAGGAGCCTCTGCCCAAAACGTGTGTGACAGCAGGGCACTCCCAAACCTGTGTGAGGTGTAGGATTTGTGTCTTTGACTCACCATGGACTGACCTCTTCCAGTGTGAAATTACTCAACCAACAAAGTCCCAGCCAGCAGCCTTTCCTTCCAAGTCTCCTACACAGAATGTGGCAAGCCCTAGAGGTTTTTTTTTTCCTCTCCCCATGGTGTTTCATCTCCTGAGAGAATCAGCATTGCAACAGGGAATGGTTTGTTCCCTTGATCCTCTCCCTGCTGATGCCTCATCCTCTTTACTTCCATGGCTCCATTAATGTCTTGCTTTGAGCACACGAATGCAGGTATTTTGTGAGTCTCCTTCACTCCGGGGACTGGGATAACTTCTTATTCAGGATGGAAAAGGACATAAACAGAATATTTAACGAAATGACTGTAAGCACCAGTTATACCTGAACAAAGGACTGCAAATGGCCCTGTAATGTACTTTATACCTGCTTCTTCTCACAGATTGCACTACAGGCTATTTACAATTCACATTCCACATATCCCTGCATCTGAAATGTCTTTCTTTCTCACTTACTTGCTGATTAAGTGACAGAGTCTAATCTCAGCACAGCCTCCAGAGCTGCAGCAAACACAAATCTTCCCAGAGATAACTGAAATGGCGGCTTTATTTATTTATTTCCGTTCTTTTGCAACTCAATATTTCCATATTAGATTGGTTTTTTGGGAGGAGAAAAGCCACAGATGCAAATCTGACATTCAGATGTCAGCTTCTCCATACATAAGGTCAACTCTGATGAGGACACTTGCTAGTCTCCAATTATAGGTCTCCTAATGCGTAAATAACGCTAATGAATGGCATCTGCCATGGAGCACAACTCATAAAGAAGATGTTAATCGGAGCCAACCCAGCTGAAATTTGCTCCTCTTGCTGTTTCACGGCCTTTTGATTCTCAGGAGATTAAGATGTTGACTTGAAAGTGGTTTGAATCACTCAGCACACATAGCTGGGGTCTGCCCAGCCCTCCTGGATCAAACTGTGTCCCCTGTCACCTTCTCCCTTCCTGGGCACCCTTCCCAGGCCAGAGCAGAGTGGCCTAATTTTACAAATTAGGGTGACTCCAGCTCAGGTTCCAGCCCAG
Organism: Sterrhoptilus dennistouni; assembly: GCA_013397095.1. NCBI lineage: Eukaryota > Metazoa > Chordata > Aves > Passeriformes > Zosteropidae > Sterrhoptilus > Sterrhoptilus dennistouni. The sequence goes on along the minus strand of VWZU01016196.1, from coordinate 2,079,986 downwards.
GCGTAACCACCTGCAATTCAATCCCTTTGGAAAGAAGATCTTGGTCCTTTCCAAAGAGTACACTGGCCACTGCTGTGAGGACAAGTCCTCTCAGCCCATCCTCAGGAGCTGACAGTTTAGTGCCTTGGAGAGAGGGCTCTGACACAGACACAGTGTGAGCCTGGCAGAAGTGCCAGTGCTTGACTTCTCACTGCATTTTCTCAGGCAAATAACTCCCTGCAGGGCTGAATGCTTCTCATGGCACAGCACTTGTAGCCCGAGCTAATTGGTGACTCCTTTTTGTCACCTCTCCGGTATCATCTGGATAAACTGGCTCTATCACTCTATAGCCCCAGAAACGTGAGTAGGGGAATGGGCTAAAGATGAGAACACAGGGCTGGCTGCCAAATGCTTCTGGGGCTTGTTCTTCAGGCATCCTGGTTCCTCACTAAACTTCTATCCTCTCCCCATAAATCTCTGTCTTCAGGTTGGTATTTTTTTTTTTGCTTTTTTTAGAGCAGTGCCGTGGCAGTTCCCACAGCTGGAAGCCCTGGTGCAACCTTCAAACAGAAAGTGAAAGGCTGGCAGGGCCGGCGAGGGGACAGTGGCACAGGCAGCAGCACACAAGGCACCTGCTGAAAACTTGGGTTCTCCACCTGGTTTTGCCTCGGCTCCCAGGGGAACTTAACTAAGCTTTTTATGCCTTAGTCTTTCAGGAGCTGTTTGCAGCCATCTTTGTAAAGTACTTGAAAGCTTTGTGGATGGGAAATGCACAGCAGCAAGGACTCACTAAAATCAGGGTGAGATATTTTGTCTTTCTCAGATCAGGGCGATAAAGAATCGATGCAAAGAGAAAGGCGGCAATAGTCAACACTAGGAAAGAATTGACTTCCATCTGGTACAATAACTTCCTTTGGGCTTCCCTCCAGCTCTACCTCAATAATCTCCCTTTTATTACCCTTTATATGAGTTTCAAATTCCCTAGCTGCAGAAGCTGGCAGGCAGGGAGGTGGAGCTGCTCTTCTGAGACAGATCCTTTGGCTTTCTCCAGCTTGGTGACTGTGAGCTGGAGCTCAGAGCAAAAGCTGTGGCGAGAAATAAGGGAAAAGAGTAAGTCATAAAAGCCCACTCACTGCTCTCCAGCCTCCAGGTCACTCCATGTAGCAGCAAACACATAACCCATAAAGCCTGGAGTTACCCCAATGCACTCGTTGGGGGCACTGGGAGGTTTGAAGATCAGCAAGTGGGAGGGCAAGGGGCTGAGAATAGAGGGCAAAAGAAAGGCAGGGGCTACCTGCAGATGAGACCTGCAAATGCTCAGCACTAGCACAGCTTTGTTTACACGCAGCATGAAAAGAACGCTGTGGATCAAAGTCAGCCTTTGGAGTAGTGATAAGAGCGGCACTGCTGTGAAAGCCGGTGGCTCCCAGCGTTAACAAGAGCTTTTTAGCCTTTTCCCAGCCTCGTCAGTAAGGGGTTTATTTACAGTTTCCAGAGAGCTGAGAGATGTCTGGGAGTGGTCAAGGGAAAGGCAGAAATTTTCTCCCTTTTTAAGAGGCACCAGTGAGCTGTGATCCCTGGAGCATCCAGCATCCCTCGTTCTGTATCACTGTAAGGGCTTCCCTCACTGCCCCAGCAAAGCGATCCCTGGAGCTGCCCCTCCTGCCTGGGGAGCATCTCTCCCTCCAGGCAGAAACACCTTCACTGTGCAAGTGAAGACAAGACCAAACCTTGATGAAGTCAGTGCAACATCACCAAAGCTTGGATTACTCATGAAATTAGTGCAAAAGTCTGGGAATTTGTTTTAAGACCTATTTTTTTTTCAAGCTAGCAGAACAACCATTCAGGCAGGCCAACAATCTCAGTCTCTAAGACCTTTCTTCATTACTACAGTTAATGAAAAAAAATTTAAATCCTCACATCCATCAGCCTAAAACCAATAAAGAAGAACAGCTCACACTCAGGCAGCAAAGTCTGGCTCTGGGAGTTGCCTGTGACCTGAGACTCTCTTGCCTTATACCAAGGATTTTCTCATTAACAGGAACTCACCAGCACAAAAGGAATTGCCAACAACTTTCATATCACAAAGTTTCCCTTTTGTATTCAATGGAAATGGGGAAAAGCAGTCATACAATACAAAACTTGCTAATATACCATCATCTGCTCATATATTATAAGACTTGCTTATTGCTCTGGTGATTGATATATTTTTAGCATGCAAGAAGTTGAGCATCGTGTGCCTTCCAACTCCTTGAGCACAATTATTGTATTGATTTGATGTGACAGTAGCTCTGTGTTTAAGGTGGTTTATGTTTTTTAATTTGCAATTAAATAAAAGGATGTCTACTCCCCAAGATGGCTGACGGTTGTTTATACCCTGCAGCAGTTGATGAAGCAAACTTTTATTTGGCTTCATAAAACATAGTTGTTCTGTCACTCTGAAGCACATTAGCTAGAGTTCTCAGAGTGGTTTCTTACCTAGCAAAAGATAAAACTAAACTCCAATCTATTTTAAAGTAGGCAAGGTAACAACATCAATGTTGCAATGGGACTATAATGAAGTAAGTGAGCTGGCAATATTGTACTATTGATAAAAGTAATGGTGATAATATATTTCTATAGCACCTTTCATCTTGAAGTGCTTCGGGTATTCACGTCTTCCCTTGCTCTGCCCCTTCCCTCCCTTCCTCTCCTTCACTGTATGTATATAAATACAATCTTTCACTGTATGTATATAAATACAGTCATATATACATATATTTTATTCAAGCCCTCCTCTTCTTCCATGGATTTTATCTTCTCAGCTTTGCGGAAAGGAGGAATCTTGGCAGCTACTTAAAATCAGGTGCTGCACAAGAGTTACTGAGCTATGGATGAGATTGCTCCATCGTCCATGACTAGAAGGGAATAACCCTGCTGTGGAAGATCCCCAGTGCCTCACCCAGAAGCAGGTAATGCTCATGCTGCCTGACTGCTCCATAAATCTGAGGCGCTGCACAAAAAATGAGAAGACAACATTTTCTCTCTGTAAATGTGCACTGTAGCTCTATAGCTAACAGTCAGAGGAGGAGCCATAAATGTGACCTGGGCACATCTCTGGGTCTGTCTCTTCTCCACAGATCATGTGTGACAATGGCAGAAGAAGACTGATCTTCCTCCCACACACACCATAACCTCATCTCAATGTCCCACTCTTAAACCTGGAAAATTCCTCCACCAGGGCTGCCCAAGAAAGAGGAAAATCATTGAGTGCTTCCTTGAAAACTTGATGCATTATCTCTTGAAGCTCATAGAATATTTTCTACCATCTTCACTAGTTTTGCACTGACCTCAATTCAGTAGAGAGGCACTGGATATTTGCCAGCACCTCATAGTTCAGCTTGGTGCCTGTCAAGCTAAAGAGTTAAATCAGTTGGGAGGACATTTAAAACCAAAGTATGTTTCAAGCATAGATAAGGCCTGGTCTTGCTGACCTCCATCCAGCTGGCCTGTGCCCAGAGCTAAACCCTCCAGGAGATGCGATCGCCATCTCTCCATTACCTTCATCATTCCTGACATTCTTCCCCACAGAACGTGGCAGGCAGAAACACAAAACACCAGCAGGGTCAGATGTTTCCAAGTGTGGTGTAGCACATCTCTCCAGCCTGGGGTGGGCCTCTAAAAATTCCACAGATTCTGGGCCGTCCATTCATCAACCTCAATTGAGCTCTCATGCTTGTCGTGCCACATGAAACATGTTGATTATCATATGATGTACTATAGCACATATACAGCTGAATTCCTGTGTCACCTTGTGCTCCTTCAGAAAAAATAATCTATAAATACGAGCTCCGACCCTGACAATGGATTTGTTATGGCTGCAGCAATGCCCTTTCTGCATGAATATTCCAGCAAGCAATTACAACAGGAATGCAGCAGAGACTAATATTATCAAATACTCCCCTCAAGGAGACTATTAGAGAAGTCATGTCATCCTTTGCTATTATTCAGTCCAGAGATCTGGCATAAGGAGTTGGGTCCATCCAGTGTAGGAACCAGCTTGTGCCATGTGATCTCATCTACCTCAAACATCCAAAGTAGTAAGTTACGAAAATCAAGTGCACCAAACACTGTTGATAGCCGACATTTTTAAGCAGCTAAAATGTGCATTCCGTTGTCTGATCAATTATTAGGGCAGACAGGACAATTACATCATCCAGCTACCAAACAGGAGAGACCATTATATCCCAGTTTACCAGCTTTACATAACATGACACAGACTGTCATTTTGGTGCAGTGCATTGGTGCACACATCCCAAACAAGTTTTAGTAGCAGTTGAAGGCACATGCAATGTGAGTTTATGACAGATGCATTCATATAGATGCATTTCTGGCAAGATCTGCCATGAATGAAAGGGAGATTAACACCAGGTTGGCTCCACAAGGGGATGGAGAGGGACAGAAAGGAGCATTTACATAACAAGATTAAAGGCGAATTCAGTAATGCATTAGTTATTGTGTGTGTCATTTCTGAACTTGATGCCTAATCCCAAATGTTCTAATTTTGTGCAGAGACAGCACATGAAGAATAAATGTATATCACACGACATATAGATAACCAGGACTGCAGAGTAAAAGAATTAAAAATGTTTCTTGTTCTACCATATATGAAGCCTTTATTCCAAAATCTCTTTAACTTCACATATTATTATATATCTTTAATTTGACAATTATTATATATAACCTTTTACTTAACTACAGGTAATGCTTCTAAGTGACTGATTTTGGAGATATTCATTTTCCGACAGTTTCACATTGCTCACAGTTAAAACACATTTAAAGAAACACTTTAGGGGTTTGTGTCATTTTCAAAGCATTCTCAAACAACCCAGCTTGTAAAAGGATATAAATTTATTATTTCTTTCTTAAAGGAATACAGGTTATCAGAACATTGTAATTTACATATTTTTCAAATGCCTTGAAGTAAAAAATACTCCATAATTAATGGATGAGTATAGGAGAACCAGAAGAAATATCCAGAAAGCAAGGAAGCCCCACTAGAAAAGACCCACTGAAACCTGGAGTGTCACCCAGACCTCAGTGAACTCTAGCTTTGTCCCAGATTTTTGATCTGACAAAGAAACTTATAAAAATAGGAAAGGCTATGTAGAAGGAAAGATTTCTTTCATGCTATGCAGGTGTCTGAGAGAGATATGTGGTGTTTGGATTAATAATGACACAGCCCTTCTGGTGTGAAGAAGTGACTGAATTGGTCCCAATTCCCTCAGCTCATGAAAACCTTGTGGCAAACCTTGCCATGACAGGGAAAGATTGAATGATGGGGACTTTGTCATTTAAGGAACAGCAAATTTCCACTTTGTTTACTTTAAGCTGGGCGTTTTCCTTCTGTAGAAATGCATGTGGCAGTCGCAGACCATACCTGAAATCCAGGTACAAGACATGGCTCCAAACCTTTCAGCAAACCTCTGGCAAAACAATCCTGGGGACTTCTTCCCACACAGCTGCTGACAGGAACCATATAAATGTAGTTTCTATAGAAATAGAAAGAGCACAGGTGTGTAGTAGAGCACAGGTGTAGGTTAGACATTAGGAAGAAATTCTTTCCTGTGGGGGTGGTGGGGCACTGGCACAGAGTGTCCACAGAAGCTGTGGCTGCCCCATCCTTGGAAGTGCTCAAGACCAGGCTTGGATGGGGCTTTGAGCAACCTGGTCTAGTGGAAGGTGTCCCTGCACTAAGAATCATAGAATCAGAGAATAGTTTGGGTTGGAAGGGACCTCAAAGCTGATTTACTTCCAATCCCCTGCCACGGGCCAGGACACCTTCAATGAGACCAGATTCCTCAAAGTCCCATCCAACCTGGCCTTGAACCACAGCACGGGGTTGGACTTGATGATCTTGAAAGTCCCTTCCAACCCCAATTCTACTATTCTGTGTTTATAAACTGCTTTGTGACACAAACTAGATTCAGCTCTCCCTTTCTAGGAACAGGATTCACAAAGCACATTAAACAACACTGTCTCTCCCCACAGGAGCTGAGGACTACAGCAAGGGCTTATGTAAACACAGCTTTTCACACACCACACCTCCCAAAAGTGCCAACAAGATCCCATCATCCTCCTGCTTTTCACACATTACTCAGTTTCAGTGCTGAAAGCAGGGCCCAGAACTTGGAGCCTGCCCAGAACAAAGCCACCCTGACACTGTTATGTTTTGCTGCTCCAAAAAACAGACTTCAACTCAGCATCAGTGCAATGTTGCAATCACACTGTGAGATGCAAAATCACAAACAACAGGCACAGGAAAAATCTTTCCAATCCTGCAGAAAAATTTCCAGAACTACAAAGCCATTCTTATTCCAGACTGGATTAAAAAAACAGGAGAAGAGTTTTGATGCCACAAGAACCATAATCCACATCTGATTCAGTGACTGGAGTATCAGGGCTTGCCTGTGCTGTACACTGCTTCTGAAATGAGAGGCAGCATATCCGTGTCAGTGTGATTCTCAAATTAATGACTGCTTTTTCAAGAGGACTATTCCTGGCCAAGGCAGGCATATGGTGCTGGGAACCCCAGTGCTGTGCTGGATACAGGCACAGGCATATGTGTGTGCTGGGATGCCTCTGCTTCAGGCAGCACAGTGCTCTAGCCATGATGCATTCCCCACAAACCAGTTTACAATCCAGGCCAGAACATGATTCACTGTTTTAAGGAGATTGAAATTCTCTCTCCTGCTTTTTCTCTCTGTCCCTCTCAGAGATCTTGGACTCAAAATTGATGCTAACAAATCAGCTCTGAATGCTACAACTCTTGTGAATATTTAAATTTCAGATTATACTGTGAACCTTCAATTTTTATTGTATCTTACAGCACCAAAAGTAGTCACCTAAGGCTGTGCAAAGAGCCTCCATTGCAAGGAGCTGTATAACAAAATAGATCAGAAAAGTGATTTCCTTCTTGTTCACAGGAAAGCTCATTAACTGCACACAACCCTTCAGGTTGTGGGCACAGGCAGTGTATTTACTGGAATTATTTCAGGGGATTTAGCCCCAGATAGGGATAACTGAGCCCCTCCCAGACAGTCAGGGATGGCCAGTGAAGCCTTTGGCAGTACCACACGTGGGGACCCTCCTGGGGCTGGTGACCATCCCGTGCCCACCCCTCAGGAACAGCTTTGAGCTTTGCATTGCCCTCCCTTCACCCAAACACAGGTTTCAGCAGCCAAGAGTCACCCCCCATCTCTCCCTAGGACAGGCACAAGAGTCACCAAAGGTAACCAAATGAATTCTGAGTCCAGGGGGCAAGAAGAGCAGCAGAGAAATGGGAGATGCTTTCTGGGTGTGCACTGAGTGCATCTCCAGACACACAGGCCCTGCAGCATGAGGACAGATTGCAGCCAGATTTTTTGTGGCAGTTCCTTTGGGAGCAGAAGCTTCTATTTGTGAAGAGATCACAAAGGCTGGGAGTGATTTTAACCTAGAAAGGACATATATAAAAACATGAACCTGCTATCATTGCAGTAACTAGGTGCTTTATCTTTAATTTTAAAGAATTTAAAAGATTGTAAACTGAGAGCTTGGCAGTTAAGAAAGAAAATTAACTCTGTGGTGAATCCTGACCTAATGCTCTTCTTCTCCCCTCCTCCTAGAATGATGGAGAATTTTTTGTTAAACTAAAAAGGCACATAATTTGGAAGTCACAAGCAGAAAGCTGTTATTTTTTTTTTTTAGCACACTGCAGACACCCTGTGGAATTAGCTATTGCAGCAGGTCAACAAGTCAAACAGTTTGTAAGGATTCAAACAGACTCAGATAGTCTTATGAAAACAGACAATCACTGGGAGGAGCACAACATCCAACTAAAGGAGACAGGGAGAAAATCAAGCAGCCTTCCTCAGACCCAGCTTGTCAGCCAATCTTACCCACAGAGAAGGCAAAGGAACAGCCATTAATGCAACAGCACAGGAGGAACAGCCTCAGAGAAGGATGAGGCATCCATTACAAAGTGCTGCTAAATCTCACCCACTGTGTCTGCTCTGCTCTCCCTCCTCGGGATGCTGAAATAACTCTCCCCATCCACTCCTGCTCCCAGCCCCACGGGCTGACAGAGCTCTTGAGGAGAAAGAAACCTCATCCGTGGGAAATATTTTCAGACACAAAAAAAACAAATCAAGTCACATTTGGAAGGACCAAATGAATTGTTTCCACACATCACATAAGGCTGCCTCTGCATTAGCATTTTGCTTCAGAACAGGAGTGGGATTTTGAAGTAAATCTCCCAGTCATCAATTAACCATGCATTGGCTCAGTTTACAGAGTTGTTTTGATGCCCATGAACTAGATTCCTCTCGAAGAAAATTAAACCAGAAGCTCCAACCAAAATGTGCAGCAAATGTGCTCCAAATCCTGAGGCAGACACAAGACATAATGACCAAGTTGATGTCTGGTCCTCCAGACAGTTTTGGATCCCATGTACGATGGAGACATTTGGTCCATGGGACCAGATCAGGTCTAAGCAGAAATAAAACTCCCCAGTTTCATGTAGGACAGCAGAAGTGCCCCAGCACAACCTGCTCCAAACCATTCTTGCACCTCTATTCCCCTGGTTTCCTTCCTGATCCTATAGAACCTACAAATTACGGGGAGGTCTACACATACAGCTTTCCCCATCTAGCCAAAAGAAGAGAAATCAAGCACACAGAAGGATTTTTGGCATCCCAAGGTAAATAATGAAGGCAAATAGGGACAATTTCTGCCTGGACAGGAAATACCAGTCTATGTCCATGAAGGGTTGACATCACAAGCATTTTCTGCAGGTCAAAGCCACCCCCAGACTCTGATCCTTTGTGTTCCCTTCTGAAGGCAATCTCACAGAGCTGAGTCATAAACCCCATAAACATGCTACCAGAGAGCAAAAACAGTCAGGAGAGGCAGCTCCAGATACAAATTTAAGACACTATTTCAGCACTGCATGTAGGAGAACTATGCCAACCCTGAGCTTTCTCTTTGCTTTTCTGAACAGAGAAGCCCAAGTCCATGCAAAAAATAAATCTACTTATTAACTAAAATATTTCTTATATCATCTTGGTATATATAGGCCTTCATTCTTGCATTCATTTGGGTTATTTCAAAACTTTAAAGATAAGACAAATGTTAGAAGTAAAAATATATTTTTCATTTCTTAAGATCCAACAGCCAACTAAATGTTAATCTAACATGTTTTTCTAGACTCAGGTCAAATCCATCATCTTTAATCTTCGGGGATCATCATCCTCTGATTTTTTCATTCAGCTTCCAAATCTTTTTACTTAACAGAATTTAAACATTCCTTCAAAGTAGTTAAAAAACTTCTTTTTCTTTTTTTCATTTCTTTTTTCTTTTTCTTCTTCTTTTATCAGGACTTGCCAGCAAGGAGGACCCCTGGTGCTTCTGCTTTACTTATTTGCTGGAAATAGTGGCAATCTTACAGATGTTTGTAGGCAGGACAGAACTTCAATGGTTTTGATCAGTCAAATCAATTTAAAAGGTTCCAGGTGGTTTGTGGACTCGGTGGAACAGTCCTTTCCTCAGATACATGGTGGATAAATGTTGAAGAAATGGGTATCTCCTGTTTGCTTACCTTTTGCTACCCAATAGTAACAATTCAAAAGTAAGCTGCATTTGGAAAACAAGTCATATTTTCACCCTGTTGTAGTCATGGAAAAGATTTGCTGCTTTCACTCTTGCTGTGAGTTTGAGGTCAATGCACAGCCTGTACAACAAATCCAGAGCAAAATGATGGAGGTTGTTTTCCAGCATCAGAGCTAAATTAAACACTGCATTCCTCTGTCTCCAAAGCTTCACAAGGTGAGCTAGTCCAGTCTAGGTTTGGACCAGAACCCTGGGGAAAGGTTAATTTTCAGAACTCTGAGGTGTTCAGAACTGAGGTTCCAAACTCTGGCTCTTCTCTAATGAGAAACAGTTTGTGCATCTCTTCACACACCGAGGGAATATTGCTCAGCTTGACCCCCCTCCAACTTCATGATTGGAAGGAGCATGATACACAGGAAGCAAAATCTCCAGACTGAAGCACTGCCAGAAAATTCCCCCACTGAGTGTAAAAATGAGAGACAAAATTGGATCTCAACCAATTTAAAGTTTTAGGAAAAGAATAGACAGTGGCCTAGCATATCAGTGCAATATTATCCCACTGATTCACTCTGGCAGCTTGACCAGGCTGCTCTCATTAGTTCCAGCACAGCCTTATAAACGTCTGAATATTGTCTCCAAGGCAAAAAAAAAAAAGGCAATGGAGGAAAACAACTGTGTTTGCAAGAGGCCCTGCTGGCCTATATGTACTGACTGGTCTATAAAGTCATCACTGAGTGATGGGTGGCTGCCACAACCCTTTTTACTCCTGAGGTGACCTTTCTTGAGATATAACAATGTGTGTGTGAGGTGAGGTTGTCCCACCCCTGCCCATCCTATGGGCAGTGCAGCTGCTGGCCATGGCTTTCCATTGCTGTCACTCTTGCCCTCCTCTCCACTCTGGGTTGGCACCAGTTCCTCTTTCCTTTTGGGATGCTTGAATCTGGGGTTCTTTAAGCAATTCCACTCCAGATCAGTGAAAGCAGAGTCCTTTCCCCAGGACTTGTCTCCCTCTCAGTTTCCCTCAGGTCTGCAGAATGCCTGGGCATATTGTACACAGCACCCAAGTGCATTTTAAATACCCTGGGTGTGGGTCCCTCTCTGCACTGCCAGAGGAAGCCTGCTGCACTGTGTCATGCCTGCATTGAGTTGCCACTGTGTTTTTCTCTGAGAGATTAAGCAGAGATTTATTTCTCCACTTCAAGTAGGTTTTCTTTTTATGCTGCCACCAAGCTTGGATTTCAAACTTGAGCTTGATTGGGCTTTAATGGATTTTCTACACAGCATGGCCATTGAGCACCTCCCGTGTACTTCTGGAGTGACTTTGCTGCACAGGGATATAAAGTGCTTAAATGGTAGATGGTGCTGTTACCCACTTAGCCACCAAGGTCTGGTTCTAAACCACGTCACAAAATTCATCCTGCACTGCTCTCCCTGATAGCACAGCTTGCAGGAGCTGGCATCCATCTTTTCAGCTCAGGTTAATCAGCACCAGAAAATGTTGTACCTTAGACAGTATTTATTCATTTGTTACAGGGCTCAAGCAGGGAGCTGCTCAGGCTGTCAAGCTGCCTACCAAGAGTGCCTGCTTTGGACTGGAAGTAGAAACACAAAGGAAAACAGCCCTTGGTGAATCTCCACCCAAGGGGGAGGTTTGCAGCCTTTTCTCCAGAGAAATGAGAAACGGAAAAGAAAACCCACAGGAGAACTCAGCTGAGACAGTGATGCAGTAGTGGGAGAAAGGGAGGAGTTTGCATAATATCCTGGAAATCTGGACTCAAACCTGGGTTCTAAAAGCTGACTTTGCCTGGTGAGAGATCCACAAGAGGATCAGCTTAGTCTGACTGTCAGCAACAATTCTGGCAGAGCAGAACAGCAGGGCTGGTCAAGAGCAGTCTGGGACTGAAGAGTGTCACCAGATGACACAAGACACCCACCAGACAAGGGGACTGAGGTGGCATCAGCCATGATGGGGCTTCAGAGCTCTGGGACATGAGTGCTGTGGGTCAGAGCTGGGTGCTGGGCTGACCCAGGGCTGGCACAGCCTCTGCTTTGCACATCACACTGAATCAACGAGTAACTCCCCAGACCATCACCTGCCCTTTGCAGATAACCTGCACATGACAACAAAGCACAGAGGAACTAGCAGCTTACAGGTTTTTTCCCTAAAAGAAGAATCTAAACAATCCCTATGAATATTTTGATTATCTCAGGTCTTCCAGAGCTGTGAAGAAATTGAAATTTCCCCTTTAGTGTTTGCCCATTGCCTCTTCAATAGACACAAGCTTCACCAAGCACCCACACTAAATCTGCCAACACTTATTTTCCACCATCTGCATAGTAATTGCACTAGGAGCTGAGTTTAATATCCTTAAATTTTCATTTTGACATGCTGGAGAGCTCCTGGTGTACAAGGTGCAAGGGGATATTTAGTCTCAGATTACTGACCTGGAATGAAGAAATCCAAGTACCAGCTTTCCTCTCCTTTCTTCCCTCACCTCAGTGGCTTCATCAATTAAATGTTCCCTATCTCTTCAGCAGAGACAGCTCTCCTATCACCCTATTCTTATTTGCTTAGAGGGTCTCCTTCCAGCTGTATCCTACTGATTTTGTTGCATGATGATCTGTAGTGGTTGTTTTCCCTCTTCCTTCACTTTGTCCCAAACTGTGTTTTTCTGACTTATTCCTATATTTTTGGGCAGGCTCTCTGATCCCCTACACCAAACTACCAGGGAGCAGCTGGTCTGTGAGATGAACTTCTCAGCTGCCTCAAAGGAGCTCCAGGCCTCAGTCTGACTCTGCCCCCAGCAATCTGAATGAAACTGCAATTTTTGCAGCTCAAACCTATTCTATCTGTGCTTAAAAAGTGGACTGTTTTCTCAGAGCAACCCTCCTTCTGCTTCCACCCAAAGAAAGCACTCTTGGAGGTTGTGAAATAGGCTGATTTGTTTGTGGAGGTTGATCACTGACTGGTGAAGTCCTTGTTCTTTCATTCCTGTGAGCTGTCTATTAAAAAGTGATGCTACCTCACCTTATGTCACTTAGGACTGAATGTAATACTCACCTCTTTGAATTTGGACTCCTAAAATACCCTACCAATGCCCACACAGCCCCTCAGGCACACCTCTGTCCCCATGGAGCTCCCTCAGTCCTCCCTTTCTGGAACTCCTGATACCTTAGGATCAGGTGTCCTGATCTCGGGTTTATTCTGCCATCCCTACTCATCCACTCAGAAATTCAAAACCTTCAACCACACAAAAAAACATCCCACCCTGGAGTACCCTGAGATAAAATCTTACTGTATGAAAGGATAAAAAGTTCAGGGCTGTTGGTAAGTCAGGGAACTGATTCAGCCCCATCACCTCAGTGCAGGTCAGTATCTTGTTAACCTTTGCAGGGCAGGTGTGTCTGAGCCAGCCCTGCACTGCTGGCCAGTCGCTGCTGGGGGAACTCTGACACAGTTTTTTTCCATCCAGCAAACACAAGAGCATAAATGTGGGTGCTCTGGATGACAGTGAAGCATTGTCCATACTGTGACTCCTCCACAGCATCACCTTGCTGAGGGTGGAGCAGAGCTCTGTTCAGTGCTTGAAAGCTCATTTTTAGAGTCAGGTGAGGCTGCCTCAACTCAAGTGTGTGTGCAAGCACATGGGGACTATGAAAATACCTGCTTGGTATTTTTATAGGGTTTGGCTGTTTTACACTATGGAAAATGAAGCTGCAGATCAGTTTATTCCCCAGTGGAGATGGTGCAGCTCAGACACAACAGAGAAAATTATTCCTTAGCATTGGATCTTCCTTGAAGATTCCTTAGTGTTGGATGTTCCTTCCTAGAGCTGGGCTGGAATGGGGGATCTCAGCCACAAAAGGCTCCAGTCATGTTAACTGGGGGAGAAGCTCCATCAGCACAAGGATGCTCCCACAGCTGATGTCCTCCAGCACCAGCAGAAGAACCACAGACCTTTGGTGTGTTTGTTCTGTGTCAGCAGATATCCCTCAGGGAGCCTCATGTGGGGAAAAAAAACAACCTTTCTAGGTGAAATCTGAAGCACAGGCTCAATCAGAGAGGAGGAATTTGGCCTTGGACAGGAGAATAGATGGAAAGCTGCCCTGCTCTTCAAAGATGAGGTCAACACAAGACTTTTCGAAATGCATCTTTTCTCCTAAAGTGAGATTTTTTTTTCTTTTCTAAGTGTGGTGAATTCATCTTTAGTGCAGACATCAAACCTTGCAGCACTGAGAACAAAGGAGCCTGTACTATGTAGCACAGTTGCTTTTTATGACTTTATTTTTAGTAGCATGCAATGACACAAAGGCATTTAGTTAAAATAAAACAATATTTAGTGTGAAAATAAGCCATGAAATACACTACAGGGCTTATATTTTGTTTAAGATTTACTAAATATATGGGAAAGACAAAAGTTTTGGAGGATTTTCCATTAATACAAAATGTTATTTGCTCTTTGTCAAGGGAGAACTCTCACTTAGTGTTTTAAAACACGACATTACCCATAAAAAGCATGAAAACTTCCTAGATTTTCTGAAAGTTTAATAGCTAGTGACATGTTATTAAAAATAGCAAGCCTCCCACTTTACAAATTCTGCTGTAACTTTTAATATGAGGAAACAGATAAACATAATACCCATAGAAGAAAATTCAGATCTAGTTTGGAGAACCAATTGCTAAAAGCAGTGAGGAGCAGGTACCAACACCGACATGAAACAGAAACTGAAACAGGTTTCTTAAGTGCCTGAGCTGACAAAGCTCATAAGTATAGAAATATGGTGAAAAAAAAAGAAAAAAAAAGTGATTTAAAATTATTTTGGTTCCCTTAACATTGAAAATTATCATTAATTTAAGCTACATATTTTTGTCTACCCATCACATTGTGCAGCAGCTATGAATAGTAAATGTGTAGAAACCTAATTTTGGGGTAAGAGGAGATCTTACTAACTTTAAGTTTATCCCAAAATTTATTTCAATTCCTAACCTGCCTAAATCAAAACAAACTTTCCAAATTCACACAAACCCTGGAACCCACTTTTACGATCCAATCCTCAGAAGCCCCTTTTTGCTTTTGTGGTTAATGTAAGATTTTTTTCAGACATGTAATGAAAGCACATCCAGAGGAAGAGCTGAACATTCAGGCTCTCATCTTCCCTACACTTTTGCCCTCTCTATCAAGTTATGCAGATACTTGGGTGCACACATAACCCTGTGGCAGAAATAAATGCTGCTCCTGCCTTTACACAAATTGGAGATGAAGTGCCCCAGACTAACGCCTCTGCTGCTGCTCTAGGAAGACAGAGGGAAGGATTATTCAGAGGTTTCCTCTTTTCCTCCTCTGTATGCATGTTGCATAATATGTAGTACTTTAACATCAGGACCAAAATTTTTATTATGCAGACTTATTGTGACTATCAAGTCCTCACTGAGCATTAACAAGCTCTGAAAGATACTACTAAATGTGTCACTTTAACTTCAAATTGAAGCCTATGTGCTTTTAATTACCAAGTAGAAGTGGGTGAGTGTAGCAGATGCTGCCATTAACCATCTTACCAGGTTAGGGGATGGCAAGATTCTCCCCCAGCACTGGCTGGGAGAACATATTGTCCTTTTATAAACTTGGAAGCCATTGTACAACCATGTGCATCACAAAACCCAGGCTGCAGCTCCAGAGCAGAGGGCACACGTAATTAGACCTTTTGTTTCATCTGTGTCTCTGATCTCCACCTCCTCACTACCACGATTCTGCCCTTTTCCTCTCTCGTTCCCATCTGCAACTGGAATCAAAGGGTGTGTGTAGGAGGGCTAGTGTGGGCAGCATTTCAAGGGGATGGTAAGATGCCTCAGCTGGCTGATACAGAGGAACAAATAAGCCACTGGAAGGCTCCCAAAGCCTGCAGAGCAAGGCCAGAACATGGACAGGAACTGGGGGAAGAAGCATTCTCCCACTAGTTGCTGCTTTCCACCCTCTGAGGCAGTCCCACACCAACTACACACAGGAGCAGGCCTGCCTGAGGTGAAGGAGAACACTTACGGGAGGCACAGATTCAATTTATAATCTTCACATCCTCTGGAAATACACCTTCCTTCCTATGGCAATTTGTTTTAGCTAGAGCTGGCTCTGACACAGATGCTTGTCATCCCTCGATCCTGTCAAAAGGGATGGGATATTCAGAACCCTTCTTCATGGAAATCCTGAATCCCTTAAAACCTTCCTGGCTTTGGTCAAAAATTGCCAGGGGTACAAATGCCTCAGGCACTATACCCACCACCTGGGCTTCCTCAGCTCTTTAAAGAGCAGGAAGGGGGACTGAAGAGAAGCAAAGTGATGGTTATCTTTAATAACAAGCTGTTGCTGAAAGGTGGGATAAGCTGATTACAGTGCAGCCTGGGTGTAATTTTAAATAATTGACATGGCACTCAGTACTCATATCAGGATGCTTTTTCACTGTTCACGCATCAAAACGAATTAAATACATTAAATAAACGTATTGGAGGGGTGAAGTATATCAAGCTGGTAAAAGGATACAATCTGATATTATGCAAATTGAGATCAAGTAGCGGGAGATGATTTTGCTTGCATTGCCTCTAGCTAAAAAGAAGAGTGGAAGGACGTTGTACCTACTCCTTCCTGCCTTTGCTATTGGGTTTTGTTATCTGTATTTCAGAGCCCTCTTCCCTTCAGACCTAAACCAGCACCCAAAATAAGGGGGGAATTTGCTCTTTGCTCTGATCCCAGTAACCCTTGCACCTGGTTGTTCAAGGCCATGTGTGCTCCTTTTAAATATGTTCCTGGGTTCCATTTGGTCTATGTCAGATATAAAACCAGGAAAGAAGAAGATCCCAAGAGCCTTAGCTGAAAACAGAAAGTATCACTGTCTAAACTCCCATAGATTGCAGACCATTGAATTCAACCCTGGTATTTCTGTTGAATATAAGAATTTTTACCTGTCAAAGCTGTCCAGGCATCCAGTCTGGGAGCTGAAGAGATTTTCAGGTGAAGAAACTACGTCTTCCCTTGTTAGTTCATTCTAGTGGTCAATTTTGCTCATTACCAAATCATATGTAGGTAACATTTCTGCCAACTTTAGTGTGCTATTGCCGTTAACAATTTGTATGAGAACACTTCCTATGCTCTTTTGCCGCTCTGTGTGTATTTGTGTGTCTGTGTTGTTTCTTCCCATTTCTAAAGCTATTTAAGCCAAAAAATCTTAGCTAAGACACTGGTTGAGAGATGAAGTTATCTCCCTAAGTTTAATGTAGAGAGGGAAATCTAACCCAGAGAGGGACCTCAGAACTTCAATTGTCTTAAATGCCCATTCTGGAAAAGCTAGTAAATTTTAAGGGTATCTTTTCCCTGGCAGGAAGAGCAGGAATTTAAATCAGTTTCTTATGGTCCCATTGGTTTAAGCATCTGTATCTTGTGGATGTTAGCAAAGCCAAACTGTTCTGATGAATTCTTATAATCTACCAGACCACTCCAACATAGTCATAGTCCATTGCTCTAATCTAACATGTCACCAGTTTCACCAGCTGGCAAACCCAGCAACAGTGGGTTTGTGTGCTTTATAGATAACAAGCATCTTAATAGGCAACAATTAAATATTCATTTAGGAACTGATGGAAATCAAGTCACTGGGGATTCTGCCTTCTAAAAAGCTCTATTCCACCAATAATTGCCTCACCCATGTAAAAATTTTCTGTCTCCAAATTAGGGCTCTAATCCTGGTTGCCTCAACAGCTGGTAGAATTTCTGCCTCTGTGTTTCTCTCTCTCCTCATCCCTGTCCAGGGTTATTCACAGTAGGAGATGGAAAGGAGAACACCAGAAGTTCACTCTGTCCAGCCATAAAGGAAAACACAGGTTGACAGCCAAAGAGAGAAAGAAAAACACAAATCAAAAAAGGACTGAAGCAAGAGGACACTTGGGGGGCATGAGAGGGCATTCTCTTACAATTAATTTCCTTTACTCCAGCTATAGTAATAAAATTCCCAATGCACTGTCACTTCATCTCCAGTTCATCAAATTCTTCTCTGATGGGCAGTTAGTTGCAAAGGATCTCTTTCATGGCACGAGGTGGGTGAGAAAGAGCTTCTTTGTCTTCTGAAAGAAACCATCTCTGCTTTTGAACTACTTCCTTCAACACTGATAAAAAAGGCCTTTCATCCTCCTTTCAGTGCATCCATTTTAAGCTGGAGTCAGTCAGCTTTTCAAAGTTAGCACAACTTGATCAAAACTGAGTTTGCCTTGGAAACTGCACATTAACTAGAATGTGATGTTCGATTAAGGAAGCAGAGGAAAAGTACAATGAGAAAAGTTCTCTGACTCTTTAAATATCTCCTATAGGAAGCATTCAGGCACTACCTCACCTTTTCTGCAACTCAAACAGGAGGTAAAGACAATAGAGTGTAGCTCTTATTTAATAACCTGGGAGGAATGTGCCAACTCAGATGCTCTTCTACAAGAAGTCTGACTGATTTTCTGAGTTCTTCATGGGAGTACAATTAGTGCTGGAAGCTATTGGAGGAAACTAAGGATGCAAGAATTCTGCTTACCCTGTAGCTCTGTGGTAAAAACACATGTTTTCCCCATGGCATTTTTACTCTCCAGCCTGACTAAAGGCACTGTGGCACAAAATACACCAGCTAAAGGACGAAGAAAATATTTTGGCTATTGTATCTGAGCAGGTGTTGGCTTGTCAATTCAGCTTAGTAAGGTAAAGGTGTATGGATGGAAATATGGATGAACTGAGGAGAAGCAGCCCAACTCATGGAAAACAATAATTCTGGGAGACCAAATTATTTACATGTAGATCACCAAATGGTAAATAATTTTGGATGCTTCCATTTTGGCTATAAGTAGCCTGAATTCTCTGACAACATTTTAAAATTCAACTGCTGAGACATCTGTAAAGTCACAATTACCATGAGAGAAAAATCAACTTCCTAACATATTTCTGCTATTACATTCTGGAACTGATGTCCTGAAACATCTCACCCCACTACACTGAACAACTAGGAAAATTTATCCTGGTGACTGTCTCTTCTTCAGAGTATTTTATTGTAGACACTGAAAAATACTAGAGATAGACTAGAGACTCTGACTTGCAGTAACACAAGTGACTGCAATCCCATGGTGCAGTATCAAATTATGATAACATGGGTATTTCAACTCAAAAATCAATTTCTTGATAATCCTCCAGAGAATCTGTAGCACAATTAAGTCCCATAAGTTCTCTTGGAGGGGTTGGTAATGCTGCTGCTGCAGGAGTTCATGTGTTTCAGACCTTAGTGACTCTTTTTAGCCCTGCTGCCCGTGATGTGCTTCTTTAGACAAATATTCCACAGAAAGAGCAAAGCCAATTTCCTGTACTTTAGAGGCAATTTACTAAACCTTTCTTTAAGAACTGTTAGAGCATATTTTTAGTGATAAGGAAATCTCTTCAGTGCCCGAGCTATAATTTTATTGAATATTCCACCGTAGGTTATACACATTTACGAGAATGAAAATAATCATGTAATTAAGCTTGCCACCTAAATTATCATGTGTTTTTTCTTATTTATGTGGCCAATTCCTCCACTAGAAAGTGATTCTCAAATCACAGTCTACAGAGAAATGCTGAAATCACAATTTCTGCACTACTAGACCTAAAATGCTCCATCTCAGAAATTCTTTATTATTCTTCAACCCAACCAGGGGTTTCCAAAGGTTTCCATTGCAGCTTGAGGTAACTGCAGTGGTTCAGGGCAGCCCTGCCAGGAGGGGCCTAAGATACCTTCTTCAGCTCCATTTATTTGGGAGAATTGTCCTAAAAGCTAAAATATGCACAACGAGAAGGGGAGAGAAATCTCTTTCTCCACAGAGAAGCCCTGGTGTCCTGTCTGTTTCAGGGAAAAATGCAGATATTAGAGGTAAGTCTGTGCTGGAAACATGAGGCAGCTCCCCAGGAGACTCTCTATGGCAAACTGGTGCTGCCTTTCCATCCTCCTGCCTCCTTTTGGGTGCCACAGGATAAGGAGGTATTAAAGCTATTTATTATTAGAGAGTGTCAAAGGAGGGCTGTGAAGATGGTGGAGGATCTGGAGGGGAAGCAGCTGAGGGGAGAGGAGGAAGAGGCGAGGCGAGGCGAGGCCAGGCGAGGCGAGGAGAGCTCCCCGCGGGCTGCGGCTCGGCCAGGACAGAGAGCTCCGGTCTCTGCTCGGGGTGAGCAGCCACAGCCCCCGAGGGACCCGCTGGAGCTGGGCCAGGGGAGGCTGAGGATGGATGTTGGGGTGATCACAGGGTGGTGAGCACTGGAACAGCCTGACAGAGCTCAGGATGTATCCGGACAGTGCTGGCGATGGTGGGATTTGGGGTGTTCCTGCGCGGGGCTGGACCCCACGATGGTGTCTGTCTGTCCCTCCGAGCCGAGGCTCTGCCGTGCCCGTGTCCCGACGCTCCCGGAGCGGAGCCGTGCGGCGGGAGCCGGTCCCTGCCCGGACACGGGGATGTGCTGGTGCCGAGTGCCACCTTGTGGGGACCGAGCCGCGGAGCGGGGACACGGACAGCCCGCGGCAGCCCCGGGGACAGCCCGAGCTGCCATCCCAGCTCCAGCCGCCAAATTCCCCATCCCCGGGGGCTCAGCCGCGACTTTGTCCCGCTCCCTCAGCTCTCCACAGCGCAGGGGTTACAGCAGACAAGCAACAGCCCGCTCGGAGTTCAGGCAGGGGAAGGAGTTGTGTGTGTTTTAAATAAAGGTACCTCATCTCCCAAAAAAATGTGGGCACAATGCACCAGCTGTCCCTTGGGGCTCAGCCTGTATCAAGGTCTCGTGCCAGCACGTTTCAAGACAATCCTTAATCTGGCGTGTAAAATCTCCATCCTGAAAAAAAACCCACCAAAAAAACCACAAAGGCATTCATATTTCAGATTTACACACTTAGAGAAGTAAATTCTAAATCTTAGCATGGCTGGGGCCAAGGAAGACCAACCTGCTATTATTTTTCCTTTCTACTGGCTGTCACACTTCAGTGGCTTCAGCAAGTAAAGGTGACAGAAATCATTTAGTAGCACATTTCAAGTACATTTTGCTCATTTTTTGCTCCCAGCTGCAATTGTCTGTGCTCTGCGGTTTGCAAAACCTTCCATGCGCAGTGCCCAAGGAATTCTTGGAGCAATTTCCTCAGGTAAGACAGGCCAACATGAATAAGCAGAGCGGAGTAAATCACAGCACAGAAAGGGTAAGTGATGTTCCAAAAATCATGAAATGAGTCATTGGAACAGCTGACACAAAGCAGGTCACTGTCATAATCGTGCAATGCCTTCCTGTCTACCCTCCATAACATCTCAAATGAATTCTGCCGTCACAGATACCAGAGAAACCTCACGGATGTAAATGGGGACAGAATTTGGCCAGCTCACACTCTATAGTATTTGTAGATCTCATTTCAAAGACTATTTAGCTGCAATTATCCTTCAGTGCTAAGCCAAATGCACATCTGATAAAAGCCACTCTGGATAACATCCATAAACATGACACAAAGGGATCAAGTTTAACATCTTTTTAATAGATCCAGGTCATCTTCCAGCAACACTCATACCAGGGTACCAGCTCCAGAGGCCTGTTCTTTCTTTCAGGCTCTTCCCCACTTCAGTTTCAATAAGCTGGGGTACTCTTCCCTTTGCAGAAGTTTCTTCAAGCCTCCAAGAGCTCAATAAACCACATCTCTGCTGTGGCTCTCCTGTTGTAACCCATCTCCCCAGTAAATATCCACTCTAACTCCACCTCCCAGCAACTCCTCAGCCTTCATCTACTCTCTTACAGTCACTCTTGGCCAGCTTGAGCTCCTTAGTGAGCTGCTTCAGCCCAGTTAGAAATAAGAAGTGTTGGTCTGGCTTCTGGTAAGGCTAAATTTGGCCTTGTATCCCTTAGCCAGACACATTTAGAGCCCTCCCACTTCGCATATGGTTCTGTGGAAATTCTGACCCTGCCATTAGCCTAAACCTCCAAGGAGGTGGGCTTCATCCCTGTTCTAAGGGCTTTGATGTAATTTGCCAGCACTGGGAGGTCCATTTTCCTGGCTAGACCCGTCAATCTCATGACTATCCACTTTGAGCACCAGGAGACAATGGTGACAGCTTGCAAGCCTGCTCCATTTTTAATTCAAGCCATTTTAATTCCTCCTTCCTCTCATCCTTTTGGGAGGCACTGGTCCCACGCTACTGCTGCTTTAGGGTGTTTGTGGTTTCCTCTGAAAGGCTGTTGTGCTGAACAAGCCCACTGTGTTCTTTCTATAGGTGCTCTGCTGCTTTCCCAGCAGACAGACATTCACTGGAGCAATTCTTCCATACACACCAGCTATGAGCCAGTTTGCCATTCTCTGTGGGGAAAATAAGACATTGCAAAATCAGGACAGCATGTGAGAAAGGAGTCTAAGAACCCCATCCTCCCTGCAGCTTCCTCCCAGTAGGAAAAATCAGCCTGGGAACGCACAAAACGTAATGGAGAAATAAAATGCTTTCTAATGCATGACTGGAATAAAGCAGCATGACACGGTTAGCTGGGCGTTGCATCCTGATCAGTCAGACAGCAAAGACATCATGCTTCACTTAGCCCCAAAGCACCCACTGTGTGACAAGTATGAAAAGATGTGTTGGAAGGAGAGGAAGAGAAGGCTGCTTTGGGTCCAAAAGACCCTTTTGCCCCCGCTGCACTCACAAAAGGGGTCCTGAATAGGAACCCAAATGAGCCTGGGGAATATTCATATGATCTTAATTTACCATGACTGCTGCCTACCAGCTCCATATAAGTTGGATTAATAAACTGCCTTTCACTTGTGACACCTCGGCATGAATTTTGCATTAGACTCAATTCAGTAAAGTTCACAACTGACATGCTTGCTTTTATGACAATCCTTTTCAATTGTTTTTTGCACTGGGATGTCATAAAGATGTTTGAGCTCTTTTTTTTTTTTTTTTTTTTGCTGGTGAGGAACTGTCTTTTATCTTGAAAAAGAGCTTTTATAATGCACTCATGCCGATAGCACTCTTGAATTAAGCTAGAAGGCAAAGCCCCCAGTCCGTTTATACTATTAACAAGGCAGGATTTTTCAGTGTCAATGAAGGCAGTGACGTGCTTGCTTTAGAGCTGGGCTTGTCACAGCAAAAAATTTCAATGCAATGGGGGTGGGGATGATTAAAACACAAAGAGGACACAATGTGTGTGATAAGATCAGCAGAACCTTTTTGGAATTAATGCAAGGCAAGTGGATCATGCCCACCAATTAGAGCTTACATGGTACTTGCTAAATTTATCAGACCATGAATCTGTTCTTCCTTAATTGATAAGCAGGTGGCATGGCTGATCTGCATCCAGATTCAAGAAGGAGAGACAAAAGTGGATGGATGGATGGATGGATGGATGGATGGATGGATGGATGGATGGACTGATAAATGAATGATACATTTAGAGATGTTTTTATCTCTTAAGGATACACCCTAGTTTGATATTGCCTCTCTCAGCAGCAGCTACTCAGGTCAGGGATCCTTCAAAGGATGGATGGAGCTCAGTTGGAGCTAGATGAAAATGAAGGGTATAGGTTTGGGGAACTATTTGGGAGAGAATTTGACTGCAGCCTGACAAAATAACAGAAATTAAAGTTGGCTGGAAGATTTCATTCCTGACCTGAGGTGCTGGCTCAGAGCCATTATGCAGAACTCAGCCCTGCAAAACCTTACAGAACCCTAAAGCAAAGCTAAAGTCAATTCCTGAACAGTTTCATCTGTGAAACAGGGAAAATATTACCATAATACCATTTTTTCTCTTACCCTTTGTCTTTTGGGCTCCTTCAGATAACATGGCTTTCAGAGAAGGAAATGTTCCTTACTGTGCACGGAGTTCTGATCTCACTTGGGGTATCACACATACTCAAAAACATCTGGATGATTGCAAAGTCAGAGCAGGCTTATGTGTGCAAAGACCAATTATCCACCTGCTCTCTGTCTCTCTGTAGAGAGATCCCCCATTTACGCCTGGGCTGCATGAAAGGGTTGATGCTGTGCCTCAATCCCAAATGCATTCTAGTTACTTTTTTTTTTCTTTTTCTTTTTTTCTTTTTTTTTCTTTTTTTTTTCTTTTTTTCTTTTTTTCTCTGAGCACAAGTGGAGGCAGATTTAAGGCTTGCTGTGTGGAAAGGAAATACATTTCTAGACAGCAGCTTCAAAGTGTCTATGGAGATACTTCCCTTCCTCCATGAAATTCTCTAAGATAGGAAAATTAATCTTGAAATTACTGAAATATCTGATGACCCTGAAACATCTCAGCCTAAATATAAGGAAGGCAACCTGGAAAGAGTAGTCTGGTTTCATCTGTGTGTACTTTGGATGACTGCTGCTCTGTGTTTCATAGCTCCAGTTTGATAAACCACAGATTGGTTCAGGGGCTTGTCCCAAATAAGCCATCAAGACCTACATATTTCCTCAAAATTGGCCTGTGAAAGTGATTCTTCAGTTACATAAAATGTTTTGCAATTACTTTTATTCCTGTGCTGACAAAGCCAGGTGTCTTAGCTGTTGCTGTGTTCAGAGAAGGAGGAAAAGCAACACATATAAAATGGCTTAAACCAGCTCTTTGCATAACCAAGGCAGGACTTCAGGGATATCTACACAGATTAGTCTGACTATGCTTCCTTGCAAAGGGTCAAGCCTCCCATTTTTCACCAGGGACAGAGCTCTAGTTTCTGACTTCTCAGTGTTGAGCTGTAATACCATGATTTTACTTGTTCAGAGCTGAATCTCTGCTGTTTGGGCTGTGAATTAGGGAACATTTCAAGGGGAAGACAAGATTATTTGATCTGCTAAAGAACTGGGGTTTCTCACAGGGCTCAGAGGAGAGGATTGATGCAGTCAGGAGCTATCAGACATAGGAAGGAAAAGGACACAGGAACCCAGGAGACTTTCCCAGGCTCTGGTAACTTTACAAAAACACAATTCTACAAACCCTTGTCCCTTCAAATCAGCCACGGACATTTCTGCTACGAGCAGCTCCTTCCCTCCCTCCCCTAGAAATACCATCCTCTGCTTGATGTGCTGTTTCCATAGCAACATTTAATTAATATAAACCCCCTGGCCGCTGCACAGCACAGGTAGTATCTGTAAGCAGCATTTAACATGAAATAAAAGCAGGAAGTTCAGCCAGCAAAAGGCCTGGCTCAAATCTCAAGTGTGTTTACAACAGTGAAGTGGAACCTGTGCACTAAGGAGGGGAAGAGTTGCCCTGGCTTTTAATTACATGAGATGTACCCAGCAGTTAATTAATACGGAGCAAAATGTGGAGGTGCCTGAGCTTCCAACCCTCTGATCAGCATCTTGGATCACACATGTGGGATGCAGCACTCAGAGGAGCAGGTTTCAGTCTCTCTGTCCCTGGGGTGTGGAAAGGATTTGCTCTGGGTGTCAGTACTTTGATTTCATCCTGGAATTCAGAGTTACCACCTCGTTTTTCTAAAAAAAAAAAAATGTTATTCCAGAGCTCCTCATCAAGACTAATTGTTCTGGCATGTCAGTTACCTGGTATGTGAGTTATTATTTCCTGAAACTTAATCTTTATAGACATAAAGAAAAAGAAATTATTCCGGTTAGAATTTTACAGTGAACAATATTCGGATGAAAAAGGGCTTTACAGTGAAAAAAAGTAAAATACACGTAGCAGGTTTTGTTTAACTTCTGTTTTAAAAGATTGAAATGTTAACTACAGAAAAAATAAATAATGGAATTTGGAGTCAGTAGCTGAAAATGGTCTTTCTGGTTGTCACTGGGATTCAGCAGAAGGTAAAGATTTGCATGAATATGGTACTTTATTTTCTTCTCGATTTTCACTGACATGGAGAAAATGGGGAGGAGAACAAAAGGAAACTTTCCCACTTGGATGCAACAATATCTGCTCTTCCAGGGCCTTGGCAATGGTCTGTTTGCTAATCCCCTTGTGAAAAGCACTTTGAAAGTGCTTTGAAACTCTCCTTTGGGACACGGAAAAATCAACAGCTAAACAACAGACCCCAGGGGCTCATTTCTGTAGCTGAAGCAACACTCCAAATCTCTGTTACTTCAGACTTATGTAACCCTTATTATTTACTGGTCCATAATATTATTGATTTGGACGTGAGGGGATATAGGAACTAATGCAGGCAGGCAGGACTGATAGGGGGCTGGCAGCTCAGTTTAAGTTTACAGTGAGCACTTCTGAAATCAGCCTAATTAACAGTGACACCAGCAAGCATCTGGACCCTGCTGAGGGTTTGGCAGAGATAAGCTTAAAGCTTTACTTCTCAGCAGAAGTGTTCAAGGAGGTGTCTCTGTGCTTACTGGGGGGATGTCAGGCCTGAAGAAAAATAATTAAAATTAAATCAGTGGGAACGGCCCTGTAAATTCAAACACATACCAAGTACTGCAGCTTTCAGCTAGAAAAGCTTCACAGCTACAACACAGAAAGACGAAACATTACATGAATTATTTGAATACATATCACATACAAAGGCCAGAAAGGTAGAGGAATCTCCAGCCTAAAAGACATTCAAAGCTCAGCTCGACAAGCCCCTGAGCAAGCTGGTCTAGCTGGGTTTGTGCTCATTGTTGGACCAAATGAGTGCCCGTGGTCTGCTCCAGCCCAAATTATTATGTGACTTTAGGACCATATTATTTCTATGTGTTGGTTCAAATGCAACGAAAATATTTTTAAATTATTTTTTAAAAATCTTAAAGCTTTTGTCTTCTGAATTGTTTGTTAACATAGGTGAAGCAGCATTTTAAGTGGCAGCATTCTCCAGTCTGCTTATAAATTTATGATCCTTTTTTTCTTGGTATTTTTGATGCTTCTTAAATTACACAGCCTGTCAATGACTAGCAGGTTGTCTTCAGCAGGTGTTAATACAGCTATTCCAATGCAGAAGCTGCAGCTCAAAGGGCAGTATTGGCAGGTGATTAGTCACAGGGAGAAGAAAAAAGACTCTTAGGAAAGAAACAGTGTCCAATTATTTGGTTGCAGCATGTGAGACTATATTTTGTAATGAAGCCTTAAATCTTTGTAAGTTTTCTTCCTTGGTTATGAAGCAGAAATTGGAACACATTTGAGAAGACCCAGGCCTGAAGAAGAGGGCAGAGAATGGACATACTCATGAGGAAGGGGAATTCCTGCCAAGGGCTGTGCTCACAGCAGGCAGTAGCTTTTTTTTTCTCCTCTATCACATATTCAAATTGCTGCAAACATCATTTGACTCAGGATTTTGCATGAGGCCATGTCCTTTGACTGATAGAGCCCAGGAACAGAAATAAAGCAGGCCTGGGACAACGTGGGAGGAGGGGAGGAGAAAAGGATAACGTGAAGGATACTTTAAATTACTCGGGTTTGAAATTGCAAGCTTCTCACCTCAACCCACTGCTGAGGCTGCTGGAGACTGAGCTGGCCTGTGCTATTCAGCCCAATAATGCTGCACCACCATCCAGTTTTCACTTGGCTTTTAAAATGGCAAGAGTTTTGGCATGCCTGTGGCAACAATTCAATTCTGCAGGCTCTCTCTATTCAGTCATTTCTCTCAGAAGCAGGCTAGGAAAAAAAAAAAAAAAAAAAAAAAAAAAAAAACAACTGAGCAGGCAAGATCTGGAAATTTTTTAAGTCTATAGTGTTTCAAACCACCCATCTGGAGGAATATCCAACCGTGGATGGGAGATGCTACTTGGAAGGGAGAAGATTTTTTTGTTTAATTTTGGATCATTGCCTTTGACACTGTTCATAAATGGTTAAAATAGTTTAGGATTTGGCCACTGACATATTTTGTGTACACAGTTTTATGTAAATAGAAAATAAACAGAAATGGGAGGTTGAGCTCATTTGGGTGCACACTTGGACCGTTTGTGAAATGAATGTTCACCACTAGAGGACTCTACAGCAACAGCTAATTGTCTTTTTTTTTCCTTTCTATTTTTTCGCCCCCACCTTTTCTTTTTTCTTTTCACTTCATGCTCCCTCTGGTAATCCTTTCTCTGAGGACAAGAAATCCTGCTCCAGAAGCCCCAGGTGTCCCAGATCTTGAAACAAGTTCTCAGAAAGGCCAGTTTGAAGTCATTGAGCTTCTTGCCCTGTTTAACTTAGAGAATAAATGATCCCATTTTCAAGAAAACAATTCACATGCTATGCTGCAAGGGTGTGCTAGGGGCCTCCTGGGATCACCTTTTCATTTCCTGCACTCGCCCCTGCCAAAACAAAGGAGTTTGGGCTCGTGGAGGTGGACAGCCAAGGGACACAAACTTCAGATCCTAGGAATGAGTAGGAGGCAGTGACACAGTGCTGGAGCTGAGTCTCAGCAAGGCTGTCTGTCCTCTGTCTCCTCCTAACCCGATGCTGTCAGGACCCCTTCCCAGCTGGAGCCATTTGCTGTTTCCTCTGGAGTCCCTTGGCTCCCCTCGATAGCCCCAAGCCAAAGAGGGCAGCCAAAAGGCTCCTTGTGCTCCCCGGTCACACTTCCTCTCTGCCTTTCTCAGAGTCAAGGCATCACAGAAAACTGGCCATTGATGGATAAATTAGAGTTTTAGAAGCACTTTTGGGCTTTTTCTTTTCCCTCTGAAACCTCGCAGAAGGAAGTCTGGGTCTAAAACACAGACACTGAAACTCCAGGCAGCCGGCCAGAATCTGTGTCTTCTCTCGGACCGTGAACACTGGGAAAGCTTCACACTGGGTCAGCAGCAGCCCTGCTTGGAGCCCCATGTGCTGATACATGTGGATGAGCTGGGACCAGCTCTCCAGCTGTCCTTAGAAAGCTGAGACCTTGTGATTTTTGCCGTTTCTCATGTCCTTGAGCTTCAACACTCTGGAGTCAGCTGAATCCAAGGCTTGTGCTGGCAGGATGGCTCTATTGAGCTCAATCTCATGGTGTCAGGACATCTCTCCTTCTACCAGGCTGCTGGGTCTCCCAGTCCTACCAGCCCACAGGGCAAAGAACAGCAGGAGGATGGCAGCTCTGGCACTGTAGACATTTCATCCTTCACCACAGGAAGGCAATGCCAGAGAATGGTTCTTTGGATCGCCTCTAAGGAAAACAGAGGCACCCATCCATCCACCTGCATGGCACAGGAAGACCTGGCTCATGCAGCTCACTGCTATGAGCTTGGTTTTTGGCATATCCAGAAGAGAGCAACACCTCTGCACTTGGCCTACCCTGATTTCTGTGACTGTGGACACCTGCGATGGATGCCTTTCTCCAAAACCTGCTCCCAGTGCCTTCCCCAGCACACACCATGGAGATGCAGTCCTTGGGAGCAAGCCAGCTGCAGGTCAGTGTGTACCGGGGCACAGCCACCACTTGCACCACTGGAGAAGTGGAAATAAATTTGCTGTCAGTGAGTTACAGACAGTCAGCAAATCTCCAAGGTTTCTCTCAAAGAGACATGATAGGGGTCATGATGTTTAATGGGATACAGAGCACACTCACAACAAATGGGAGGCTATTCAGAGACAGACAGCCAAGGCTGGGGATCAAAACTGTCGTGGGGGTGGATGGGGCACAGCAATCCCTGGAATAAGTGATCAGGGCCTACAGCTTCATCATCTGTAACTACATCCTTTGCCAGGAGAACTACTTTTACTTCTAGTTGCCCAAAAGTTTGTGCCAGATCAGGACTGACATCCCTCTGAAGAAGAATGGTGCTGAAGACAGAAATGGTTTAGGATACTCTTATGTTTCTCTTCACCACTCTAGGGATGCTGAAAGTTGCCTCAGTGCAAAGAAAACTCTTCCCTTTACTGCAGCTCTAAGTCACTTGTTCCAAAATTCCTTTAATCTCCAGTGATTTTTTGACAGTGTTTTTTTTTTGTTTGTTTTGTTTTTTTTTTTGTTTTTTTTTGGCATTGTTGGGAATCAGCAATGATCCCTGTTAACATTTTTTAGGTGTAAGGGACGTGGGTGTTGTTTAACCCGTGGAATGTTTCCAGAGCTACTGGATGTAGGGCTTGCAACCAGCAAAACGGGGTCCCTGTTGGTACCGCCCATGAGGTGTACATTGTTCTAGGCATCTGAGGGGGGGTATGGAGTGCCCAGTACACAGACCAGCCCCAGGCACTAAGCTAGGACAAAGAATCATGGAATAGCTTGGGTTGGAAGAGACTTTTAAAGATCAGAACACCCTGCCTTGAGCAGGGACATCTTTCTCTAGACCAGACTGGTCAGATGAGCTGCTTTGAATCAGGCAGGGGAGAAAGAGGACATTGAAACAAGATGAGGGCTTGAAAGCAAAGCCTCAGCACAATGGGGATCTCTGCAGCTTGGCAGCTGGGGCCAGTCTCTTGGTGAAATGTTTGGCAGTTCTCATTTTGCAAACTGCTCTGCTGGCTCCAGATTGAGGGGGTGCTTTGATATTCCAAAGAGAAGACACTAGAACAAGGATACAGAGCTCTGCCTGGCTGTCTGCACCTCTGGAGGAAGCTGGCAGGGCTGAGGCAGGGAAGGAGGAACAATGTCCTCGCATGCACATCATGGGACTCCTTTTGTGCTTGAACACCCAGTTGGAATGAACTGGGGGACACTTTCCACCGTCCTCCTCTTTACTTAGTGTTTCTATAGAAGGATCAGTTATCCTGGGGAAGGTGTGTGTTTTTGATCTTTCTAACTCTTCTATCCCCTTTTGCAGTACTTGCTATAAGATCTCAGCTACCCTTTAATCTTGCCACACCTCAGCGAGTCAGAGAGCTGCCAGGGTGGGATCTGATTCCAGTGTTAGGCTGGAATGATTTGCTTTGAAACTGAAAACAAAATCACTGTCCATTTGCAAATGAAATAAAACAAGTCTTTGACAACTGCATTTTTATTTTGAGTGGCTTGGATGGATTTCAGCACAGGGAAAGTCTCTGGGATACCCTATCACATTATGTGCCAAATTTGGACTTGGGCCAGTGAGGATTTTTGATCATTTTGTATCTTCTTCCCTGTATTTTTCAGGATCATGTACGCATGGCCATTGTCCTGGGGATGGGATGCAGTTCCCTCTGAATGCCTAATTAAGCTCCGATTAGCATTTCTTCTAGGAGCAGATGCAGCTTTTCCAGCCCAACAAACAATGCCATCTGTTGTTCCCTGGCTGGAAGTTCCATCCCAAAGTGTGCTCTGCTTCTATATTTAATTGTGAAGTTTCCTGCTGCCAAAAAAAGTGAGGTTGTTTAAATTTGGCTTCAGGAAGAAAAGGCGGAGAGGGGAGGGAGACTGGATTTATATTGTTACTGCAGGGAATGCTAAATTGGTTTAGTCTGACTGGCAGCTCTGTAGCTTGCCCTCCTGTGCAGGACAAGCCAAGGGGTGAAACCCTCCATCAAGACCCCCAGAGACATTTTGTACCCTCTCCTTGATGTCAGGGCTGCCTCTGCAGGGAGCCTTCAGCAGCTTTTTCCTGCTTTGCTCCCGCCAGTTCCCTGGAGAGCTGAATTCAGGGTGATAGCAAGGTCCTCAGGCACTGGCACTCAGCATTGTGCTCTGACCTTCTCTATAGACTTTTGGCTCTCACAAGAGAGGAAAGTGTTTGCAACCAACCTTGTCTCTGTTCTGGCCCTGGGGAAATGCTGAGTTTGCACGGCCTTGACCAACCTGCCATGACTGCCAACGAGGAAGCCAACTGGAGAACTGATTTTTTGGGCATCTGTCAACTGGCTTCTGGCTGGAGACCCACTAAACTAATTTCACACAGACCACTTAGCAGCCATTAGCTGGTTGTGGCATGACCTGTGATGGACTGCAAGCAGTGACCTAGAGGAGAAAACACTAATTTTATTATTTAACCCAGAGGAGAGCAGGGTGTTGTAGGATGGGAATGTTCAGGGGAAAACAGAAATAGATGCAAGGAAGTCAACACAGTTTGTGGGCCAGATTTTATCCCTCCTACTTTGATGGACATCACCTACTTAGTCAGCTGCATCAGGAGGTCCAGCTCCATGATATAAATGGGTAAAGCCAGCTAGGGTAAATCTTTTGAGTCTCCATTTTTGGGAAAGTGAGGATTTAATGGGAACCAGGCAATTAGTGCTGATTTCTATAACAAACAGAATAGTTTTCTGTAGTCAAATTAAATGTTTAACTTTGCAAATGTTTACATTTTCCATCATAATGAATGTTATGCTAAACAAATATAGCCAAAGGGTAAATGCTATTATTTAAAACTTCAGGTTTGGGTTTTTTTCCCCCAAATTTAAAAAATTTTAACTCTGATGGTTCATGATGAAGGGAGCGATCTCAGTCAGCAGTTTTCCAACTTATTCTCAAAATGCCAACAAGTTGCAGAATCTTGTCTCCTCAGCTGGCTGACATCAAGTATGCATCACATACATCAAACCATAGGCCAATGCAGGGCATGATTTGTTTAATAATGCAAGAGAGTTTCCCCTATACACTGAAATCATAACCACAGCACTAGTCCCTCAAAAACCCTCAGGGATGCTTGAGGCCAGTACCATATGTAAGAAGCTGGTATTAACATTCATCATAAATTAAGCTTCTTTTCCCTACATACGCCTCATTCTTAAATCCTCTTTAAGAAGAGATTTAAAAACATTTAAAAATGTCTGCCAGATTGGTTTTTTTTTCCTTTTCTGTTAAGCATTCCTATTGTGCTGCCCCTGCCTTCTCAGATGTCTGGCTCTGCATCTCCTTCAGAGTGAGGTTGCCAGTCCGTGTGTCTGGGGTGCCCATCACTGCCATATCTGACCTTCTGCTGCTGCCTCGGAACAAAAGCAAATATCCTTATCCTAATCCCATCAGCCCGAGCATCTTAACACCAGATGTGTGCACTGCTACAGCACAGGATGTTTCCTGCAGAGTTTCCCGGGACTGCCCTCTCTATTGAGCTCTGCCCCAGACAGAGTAGTGAGAGTTACAGCTCAGAAGCTGGTGGGTGGAGATTAGTGATAGCCATCATGGTTTTTGAAGTGTCTTTTCGGGCAGAGTTTTGCAGGGAGCTCTCCTGAGCTTCCTGGGCCCCCAGCACGGGCAGCTGGCAGAATTCTGCCTGCCAGGCTGGAGACGACAGTCTGGGTTCACACACAGCTTGCTGGGACCGCATTTGGCTTTTGCAGTAACACTCTGAAAGTGGTTTGGAATTAAGAAATGTGACCTTGGTTTTCTCACCAGCTCCTTCATTCTCGGGGACAGCTGGGTGGAACACAGGAGGAATAGGGAAAATCAATTTTGTCTTTTATGTTTTTGTTGTTTTACAGATGTATTCAGGATGCCACCACACCCACTTATTGCGCAAATCCCTGTTGTCTTCCTGAGCAGCTCATTAAAGTCATTAGCAGGCTCCTGGACAATTTTCAGCCTCCTCAAGAGTAGCTGGGCTTGTGGCTGGGAAAGCAACAGCACCCTAAGAGTTAAACTGCAATGATCTGGAACAAGACAGATCAAAAAAACCCCAGGAATTCAATACAGTTCAACATCTCCAGTGTACTTTGTTATTTACCATGCACAGCCTGTGCCAGCTGTAGCTGACCTTCTGTCTCAAGCTGTGAAGGAAGGACTATATTTTGTACTAATCAGAACTTTTGTTTCAATATATCCCCATAGCAGCAACCTTCCAACCTCCTCCCATGCCCTCACCGTGTAAAATTGGTCGTGCAGGCAGCACTTCAGTGGAGTCACCACTGCCTGTCACCAAGACAAGCAGTGGTAGTAACTTTGGTGGGGAAACTGCAGAGATTTCCTTTCCCAGGTTGGAAGTAGCAGCCCCCCTAACAGGGCATCCCTGAGTGTATGGGATTTCCAGCACAGTCTGGATATTCCCAGCCATTATCTGGGGAGATACACTTAACAGAGCTGTTAGTTTTTCACTTGACTCTTATTACTGAACATTTGTGACTGTGTATAGGGAGTAGGACCCTGGAGAAACGGGGTCGTGGGAGAAGATAGTGAGCAGCTCTTCCCTGCCTCCTCTGTGTATTTAAAATTTGTGAAACCAAAGGCAGCTTCCAGCTTTTTTTTTTTTTTTTTTTTTTTTTTTTTTTTTTTTCCTGTTAGATGAAGCGTTCCACAAACCCCAGGGAAGGCACAGACACTCTAGTGAAATTATTCCAGAGGGCAAGTCTGCAGTTACCTGCTGTGCCTCACTCCAGAGCAAGGGCTTGAAAAACACGGGTGGGATCAGAGGCGCTGCTGTTTCCAGCTGCCCTTGTGCTATGCGAAAATGTTCTTGCTTTGAAAAATGTTATGTTTCTAAATCAGCGGGGTTTTTTTCTAACTTCAGCCCACACTGTTGCTGAAGGCAGCACGGCCACGTCCCCCCCGGCTCGTTCCAGATGCCGCGGGTGGCGCGGGGCCGGTGTCCGTGCGATCCCGGGCCCT
>VWZU01016196.1:1947829-2045404 GCA_013397095.1 Sterrhoptilus dennistouni | reverse complement strand
GCTGCCCCACAGCCCTGCTGCCCCACAGCCCTGCAGCCCCGCATCCCACAGCCCTGCTGCCCCGCATCGCTGCATTCCTGCATCCCGCAGCCCCGCACCCCCGATCTCTGCATCTCTTCCGCCCGGCTCACGGAGATTTCGGCTCGGCCAAGCGGCGGTGAGTGTTTTCCCCCCAGATCGGTGTTCGCGTTCCCAGACCCCCTCCGAGCGAGGGCCTTGCCGGGGTTCGGAGCCGCGGGGGCGGGGATGTGCCGGCCCCCGACAGGAGGAACCGTGAGTGCTGCCCCCGGTACCGGCCCGGGGCTCGCCACGGGTTTGGAGCATCGTGTGCCATGGGCAGGAAGCGGCAGGGGAAGGTTTAGGGAGGGGGGGGGCTTTTCACTTCCAAAGAAAAAAAAAAAAAAATTAAACCCCAGCTATTAATCTCATGAATGTGAGAGCCAGGTGGCATTGCTTTTTGCTTTGTTTTTTCCCCCCTCACCCGTCTTTCGTCCCTGTATATATATCTCAAAACGCAAGTTCCGTGGCCTCTGATGAAATCAGTTCGAACAAGCCTGTCTAGAGGAGTGAGCAGGTTTGTGTGAGTGACAGAGCTGAGCTGACAGAGGAGAAAAATAGTTCTTCCTCCTTCTCCTGTCCTCACGGGCCGCTCTGCATTAAAAAAAAAAAAAAGTTAAAAGTCTTGTTTGGTAGTTGGGTTTTCTAATTTTTTTTTTGTCTTTATTTTCTGTATCTCTCCACTTGTAATTGTTGGGGGCTTAGACTAGCCAGACCTGTGTTTGGAAAGTCTGCCCTCAGCCTTGCATAAGCAGACAGATGAATGTTTCATACGAGTCCAGTGTCATGACTTCTCTGTTTTCCTTTCCTGGCAATCTCTGCATGTGTTCTCTTGTGATCTGCTGGAGTGATTTCCTTAGCCAGGGTGCTGTCGGCTTTTGTAGCCTTCCTCCAAACATACCTCTTCCTCTCCGGGACAGATCCAGAGCCACAAGAAAAAAATAAGCAGCTCCGTAACCTTTATACTTTGACAACTTCCCTTGTTTTTCCTTCTTCCTTCCTGCATCTTGTGACGCTTGTTTTTATTGAAGTTACCTTGGGAGCAACCCGAGATGTGTCACACAGCCCATGGGTTCTGGTGGTGGCCAGCTGCTGCTGTTGGCTCAGCTGCTCTGGTGACAGTCTCCGTCCAGAGTTCTGAGTTCTCCTCTGCTTTCTTGTCTCTGCTCCTGATCTCTGCTGTATGTTCTGCTTTCTGTCCATCTCTCAAAGAGTCTGATTCCTTCATGCTATAGGACTCTTTCTGGGGCGTCTCTGTTTTCCTGGTGCTGTTTTCTGCTCCAAATCAAATCTTATCTGAAAACATGTTTTGTCTCTTTTGTGTCTTTAACCCCAGCCATCTGCTCTGGCTTATCTTTGTGATAAGCCCAAGTAAAGCACTTGGGGAGGAGGCACAGGTGGAAGTCTGCTCTGCAACAGGAAGGTGTGAGGTGGCACGAGGTTCTCAGAATTAAAAGCAGAGTGAAAATTGCTGCAGAATTACGCCATAATGTGAGACTGTAAGCAGCTTCAGCACTGAAGAACTTAAATTTCCCATTCCTTTCTTGTTCATTTTCTCAAGTATTTGAGGATTGTTACCTGAAGTCTTCCTGCTTCAGCATGTGTGCAGAGTGTGATGTGCTCTCGTGTTGTGTTTGGGGCAGGCTCAGGTAACTCAGAGAAGTTGGTGTCTCAGATGTGCTCCTGCAGAGGAGTTAAGGCCAGTTGAAAATGAAGGAACAAGGCAAAAGAAATTTGTGAAGGCGACAGCTTGGGGAGAGATGATAAGATATTGCATAACACATATTCCAAATGTGCATAAATGAGCATGAGTCTGATCCATAAGATGGTTCTTCTGGCTCCTAGTTCTTCTGGACATGGTCTGTTGTGGAGATAAGGAGTGTGTGCATATCTGTGTGCACATATGCACATGTGAATTATGATAGCATTTTTGTCCCTGTGGTGGTGACCAACCGTCCCCAAAGCCTGCAGGAGTTCAGGTCCTTCTTAGCAGTCATAGGAGGTTTTAGGCAGTGTTTAGGAGATGATTGAGTGAAACAAGAAGGGCAGGATGTGGCCATCTGTGGAGGTGGAAGAGGACAGGCAGAGTTGCGAGGTGGGAATGGAAATGGCAGCGTTACAGGGAGTGTTGAGCAGTGCCTTGGCTCGGGCATGAGTAGGTGGAGCAGGACAGGCAGAGCTGGCCCAGGGTGTCCCTGGCAGCCAGGGCTGCTCACTGTGCTCAGGGACTGTGGCAGGGGCAGCTTTGGAGCCATGTCAGCACTTGAACTGAGGGCTGGATTTACTGCCCACTTTCACAGACTGCAGTTGAATTGCAGTGAGTATAGCTGGCGTTGCTGCAAACAGTGGCTGCAGAGATGCTGGCTGGGAAGCATTTAGCTGTAACAAGCCACCCCAAGCCCCCTGGCCTGACCTTTAACCACCATCACATTGCTCTGTCTTTGCTTATCAGTTTTATATCCCCGCAGTGACTATTAGTATCACTCCAGCCAGAACAGACAGCTCTGTCTTTCCCCCTTTGCTTGAGCCTGGGAATGTTGCATGTCCCATAACCGCTGTCTACTTGCTGACCATTAGGCTTTGCAAAGACTACTGGTTTTGTATGATAGCCTGTCACATTGTGGTGAGGCAAATTTATTACTGCACCACACTGGCAATCACTCTGGTTTGCTTGCAGTGAGTGCAGGATGCCTGGGACAGCCTGGGCTGCTGCAGGGATGCCACAGTGGCACAGAACTTGCAGGCTGAGTGAGTGGTTTGATGCTGTATGAGTTCCAAAATGGAAAAATCAGAGGGGTTTTTGTTCCTTCTGTCCAGAGCCAGAGGGCAATTAGCAATGCCCTGTCTTGCAGCCCCAGACCCTTCAATATCTGTCAGTGCCTTACAATCCAGTTGGGAATGGATGTCCCCCATGCCCAGCAGCATGAGGGGTTAATCCATTCAGGAGGCGTGAGGACCTCCCATCTCCACGGCTCTGAACTCCAACCAGAATTGCAAATGAGCAAACCAAACCTGGCAGTTGCACCATGATCTCCTGCCTGGCAGGGGAGTGGGGAAAGCAAAACAAAACCCCAGCTTAACTGGCCAGGCCCAAAATTGAAATCCTGCCCTGACAGCAGGCAGGCAGACAGACCTGTTTGGTGTGAGCATCCGTGACAGGGCTTTTGGTCAGCCTGGCTACTGGAACACTCAGCTCTGCCAGCCTCAGAGCTGGGAGAGTGGGAGGATCTGAATAAGATCTCTGGAGTCAGCAGCTGCTGTGGTTATTCTGGCATTAATTTGACAGTACACCACATCTCGTCTCCTAAACGCTCCCTGGGAAGTGGCATGTGGTTCCTCTGTGTTTGAAGTACCAAAGGCCTTTTGCCTTTGCAGCACATTAGCAAGTTTGGCTTCCTTGAAAAGGACTTTATGCTGCACAGATGGGGCTGGGGTAGATACTGCAATCAAGTTGACGGTTCCATTCTGGGCCCTTTTTGGGTATGATTTGGAAGAGGGGATTGTGAACTCGCTCCCCTCCTCTGCAACCCCCCATTCATTTTGCAAAGCGCCTGTGATTGATCTGGCAGAATGGGATGTATTCACAAGCAGAGCTGGAGGGCAGCAGGAGGGACAAAACCCCACCACAGCCTCTGAAATGAATCACGGGCTCTGAAAAGATCCGCTGGGGTTAAGGCGTAGCTGTGAAAAGCTATTGTCTGGAGCCTGGACTGTGGTTAAAAGCATTATTTATCCCGATTTGGGTAGTGGTTGTAGGAGGGCGTGGTATTCCCAGGAACGGCAAAGCCAGTGTGCTTAGTGGTGAACATGAACTTTATTTGATTGTGTCACAGGTAGCTCGAGAAGCTTTTTAGAGTATCTCAGCTGCAGAGTAGGAAATCCAGTGCCCGATTTGCAAATAGAACTGCATGGGTTGCATGCAAAGAGGATTTCCTACAGGTATTTTTATTGTGGTTGGAGAATGGTTGCCTTTGACTCAGATGAGTGCATCTTATAGATTTGAGGCGCTACAGCCCCTTTTACCAGCGCTTTTGTGAGACAAGACAAGAATCTCACTAATTGGTTCAGCTTGGCAATAATGTTCTGATTTTCTATCAACTAAGTAGCATTCAGTCGATTCTTGTGGTGGCTTGTGTTTAGGCTCAGAGTGGAGCGTGGGTTTAAAGGGAGGAATGGTGGGTGCTGCTGAAAATGGGATATGACAATATGAGTGGGATATGACAATATGAGTGGGATATGAAACTCATACTGAGTTTCTGAGACTGAGTTTCAAAACGTTCAGATATGTACCCGGATCTTCTCCAGACAATCTGATTCCTGGAGCCTACAGAATTGGGCTTGGAAAACCTCCCAGTTTCTGTCTGAGCCAACAGAAGGAGCCTTTCACATGGTCTCTCTGTTTTCTGTCTAGGATGTACAGGCTAGCCTAGGAAGTGAGAAAATGAGAAGAAATGATAAGGATGCCTCCCATTCTCAGAGGCTGAGGCAGGATCAGAAATTCTGCACTCGGGAGATGGAGTCAGCTGCCTTTCCTTTGTTTGCCTCTTTGCAAATCTGGTTTTGTTTCAAGAGTTTGTCAGGAAGGGCAAATCCAGAGTGATACCCTCTGATTCACGTAAGTTACGTTGTCTGAATTCCAGCCTGCAAAATCACTGTTGCATCTTTGCTATGTTAGTCATCCTGAAGAGAACAGGAACAAATTTGGCTGACACAGGCAAACCACGAAATTCACTGGAATTGCTGGAGATGAACCCAACCTGATAGAGAGCAAAGTCTGCATGTAGGCACACAGTGTGGACAGAGCAGAGGGCGTGCCTGGGAGATGATGTAGTGAAAGTCCCATGCTGCCCACCTGGCAGCAGCCCAGGCTCCACACTCAACAAGTGTGCTGTTGCACTAAATGCCAGGTGCAATTTTAATTCCTTTCATCTCAAGCACTCTTGACAGAAGAGCATTATTAGTATTGAGCATTTCAGGCAACTCCAGGCTGTGTACCTGACGGTCCTCTGTGTTATGCAAGGACAGGAAAATCATCTGATGACATCTTCACATTTGTTCCTTCCCCTTTCTTGTTTTTTATGTCTCTCCCCCACCACCCTTTCCTGTTTTCACTTGGGTTTTTCCTGCTTTTGAAGCTCAAGCTGCCTCTGAGTACATGAATGCCTGCATGTAACAGATCCCCTTTCTCAAACGTTTTGATGGTCTCCAGTGTTGGGAAATGGCACCTGAAACACAGCTGTATCTGGTTCTGTGTTTGACAGCATGTTGCCTCACTGCTCTTTCTCCTACGCAGTTTTGCAAGGAGCTCTTCCCTGTGAAGACAACACAGTAGGTGACTTTTATATTTCTACTTTGCTACTTGCTATAGTAAAAAGGGAAAAATTTGTTCTATAGCAGTAATTTTTGGCCTGGGATAATGCTGCTGGCCTAAGCACCAGGTGGTGGAGTCCATGAGAGCATTGGAAAGGTACAGACATTTGGGATGAGAGGGCAGGCACATTACTCATTAGTAGAAAATCGATTGCACCGCTTTCAAGGAGAAGT
This sequence comes from Sterrhoptilus dennistouni, assembly GCA_013397095.1. Lineage (NCBI taxonomy): Eukaryota > Metazoa > Chordata > Aves > Passeriformes > Zosteropidae > Sterrhoptilus > Sterrhoptilus dennistouni. Next base: position 2,039,803 of record VWZU01016196.1, on the reverse strand, counting down.
TAAACTTTGACTGAATTCAAGATAGTGTTTCACCCCACAGGGTTGATACTGTGAGATGGAGAGAAAATAAAGGTGAATCTTATGCCTGCTGTCACTGGCCATTCCAGGTGGGTCTGCTCTGATTTGGAAGGAGTGTCTGTATGCTGTAGTGCAGCCTGTGCATAGAGGGCCCATATGGCTTCTTGGGAATGAAATCTGCTGCAGTGTGAGCAGCTTTGTCCAGCTCTTCTGAGCTGAGCCAGCAAGGAACCTTACTGCTTATTTATTTACTTATTTACAGCTTTAAATAGCTCATGGTTGAGTGGGGCAAAAAGAAGCTTGCTGCTTCTCTCATGGCTGAAACAGAAAGCGCCAGCTTTGGATCATGGGACTTGGGGTCTTTGTTGGTGCCTTTATGATTTTGGGAGAACCTTTATAAACCCTGTAGTTTTGCCCTTCTAAGCAGAAATTATACCCTGAAGTCCCACTGGGGAGCATATTAATCACTCTCAAATCTTGTCCTCTTGAAGGCAAGCAGGATCTCAGCTGGTGATTCCCTGCAGGTAGTGAATGAAATTGGAGATTTGTGGAGAGCCTGTTGGTTTGAGATGGAGGGGGAACCCCAAGCCTGGCTAAATATAGTTCACGTATCAATAGCCTTTCTGAGCTGTCCTCTCCTATTCAGTTCTTTTGTTACTGGGGACAGGGCCTGATACAGCTTCAAAGTATCTGTCTAAGAAGCACTTGGATTTTTCAAGAGGTGGTAGAGTGTCTCCTGAGGTTTTCCTAAAGGATTTTTCCAGCAGGGCTCTGAAACGATGACCCATCAGCTTGGGAGGGAAAGTCTTCTGCTAGGATGTGGTTTGTAGGAAGCAAAAGGCACTCAGACAGGAGAGCTGTAATTCTTCATGTGAGGAGTTTGGCCAGCTCTTGTGCTTTTGTTTTTCCCCTTGTTCTCTTTGCAGGCTTTGTCCTGTCCAGAGAGACTGCTGGGGCGTTTTCTTCATGAGCTGAGATTTGAGGGGTCTTTTTTTCTTCAGCCAACTCCTTCCCTCTTTCAGGATTGCTGTCTGCCCTGTCTGGATGAGTGGAAGGATTTTCAAAGCAACCTTATCTTGTTCTGCTGGAAAAAACCTGTCTTTCCCATCCTGGCTGTACAAAGGCTGCAGACAGCCAGGGGAATACTACAGCCAGCAGACAGCATTGGATAGCTGTCAAAAAACTGATGCCCCTCTGCCCTCATCCATATGGAAGAAGGATTATTATCTGCCTCTTCATGCAGTAAGATCCCTTTAAAAGGTTATGCTGTAGATACTTATTTTTTCAATAACTGCCTTTTGAAGGTAAAGAAATGAATGCAGTGTGGAGAAATTCAAGCCCCAGTTTGTTCAGGTCGTGCCTTCTGCTGTTCCCATTGACACAGCTGTTCCAGCAGCAGCTCCCTGCATGATGGAAGATGCAGCTGGGAGCTCTGATAACCCCCCAGCTCTCACAGAGCAGGTGAGAGCTTGGCAGGGGCCACTGACAGGTTGCTTTGTGTAAAATACTCCTCTTTCAGAGTGGTTCTGCTTTTTCTCTTTATCTCAGTAGTTGGGTAGGGGAGCAAGGAGTGTGGTAAGGGCCAAATTGTGCTCTGCAAGCATCTGCCTCAGAGAATTGCATGTGTCACAGGTCCAGCCTGCTCGTGGCTGCAGTTAAACATGGCTTAAATCGAAGCACTGCTGTGCACATCATGAAATTGTAGAAGACACTTTGCCTACAGGCTTTTGAGGTTTGTCAGCTGCTACGTTTTGGAGGAAACCTGCCAGATGAAGTAGCTGCTGCCTTCAGTTTCTGTTTGTCTGATATGGGTGAGATGATGCCAAGGTCTCCGGTAGACTCTGACATGCAGTGAGGGGAAGGTTTAGTGTCTGCCACTTTTCTGCTTGTGCCCAGCTATGGCAGGATCCAGGAAGCCCTCAGAAAAAGCTGTTTGGGTGTTGCTGAAAACCACAAGCAAGGCTTTCTGGTGAGATGGCTGCACCTCAGAGTTCAGGGGCTGCTTTAGTTTCAGTTTAATGGTCTGTCTAGTCTTGCTTGTCTGACCAGTGACATCCAGTGTCTTAACCCTGCTCCAGGAGAGGCCAAGTAAAGGGGCTGTGGCTGTGGCCTCTTTAGCTTTCAGAATTCCAGCTGCCCCAGGGGCCAGTTGGTGACAGCATGATAGAAAGAGCAGTGCTGGGAACTAGACTGCAACCTGCCAATTTATTCCCTGGATATTTTTCAATATATATAGGATAGAAATATTATTTGCCTCTAAGTTCCCTGGGATAGATATTTGATGCTGGAAGTCTGAGATTTGAAATATATTGTGTGTGTGTGTGTGCACATGTGTGATATATATATGTGTCCTTAGATGTATGTATATATAAAAAATGGCTTTGTTGCAGCTTTTATATAGACATTTCAATTTCTAAATGACCTGCTCCTTCCACTCTGAGTAGTTGCTTTTAATCTTAGTGGCAGAAAAATCATTGCTGCCTTCCTGCAGTCTCTGTGTTTGTTTCCATAGCTGTCCTATATAAATTGCTTCTTTTTTTGTGCATAAGCAAATCAAAGGTTAACGCTGAATAGTTGACTTGAGCTGTGAGCAAAGAAAGCAGTAGCAGTGGCAGGGTGGTTTCTGAGGTTGTAGGAATAGGAACCTAAATCAATAGCTTTTAGCAGACTCATAAATGTTTCATTTGTATTCCTCGCTTCAGCATTGGGAATCCATATAACCCCTTAAATTAGTGTTGTTCTGTGCTGGGTGTAGATGCTGGAAACATTTCCTTCAGATGCACTTCAAAGTGCTGTTCCATAATGGCATTTTCCTTCCTGTTTTGGAGCCTTGGTTCTGCACAGCCTCCAGTTAAGAGTGAAATGAGCTTGTCAGCCAAGCTGCAGGAGTTTGGGCCATGGACATGGACATATCCCACCCCATTACCCACATCAGTGTTCCTGCCCCTGACTTGGAGGCCGAGTAGGACTTGTGGCTGCTTGGGCAAGCTGTTATTTCTGCATGGAGAAGCACAGAGACTTTTCCCTGGACTGTGACACAGCCCTGAGGAATGAGTGAGGCCTCGAGAAGACCAACCTCAATAACTCTTTGGCAGCAGGTGGGGAAGGAGCAACATGCCCACAACTGTTTGTCTAATTCAGACTCTTTTGGAGACGCTGGAGAAGCAGGGGCAGGAAGCTCATGAGCAGAGCCTGAGTCAGGCAGTTTATCTGGCCATCTGCCTCCTCCTGAGGTCATCCACCCATGGAGTGTGGGAGGGTTGAGCAGCTCCAGGTCACTGCCAGGTCAAGGCTGTGACCTGCCGGCAGCTCGGGAGCGCTGTGTTTGCTTTCTCAGCATTTTGTGGTTTCCTCCAAGACCCCAAGGCTGGCTGGGGAGGACAGGGCTCATCTGCAGATCTTGTGTTTGCAGAGTGGAAAGACCCTTGAGAAACCCCAGGCTGCGAAGAGCAAGTTAAAAAAAACAAACCATCCAACCAACACCAACAAAAAGAACCCATCTAAAAACCCTTCCCGAACTGTCTTGTCTAAACAATTCAGTGACTGGAGTGAAGGTTGACCCCCTTTTGATTTTTTCAGGTTCATTTTTCAAACCTTGGGACAACTTCTGTATTAACTTCTCCTGTAAGAGAGGGCTGTGCGTGGGTATCTGTCTGCTTTAGTTACATGGGGAACAAAATACAGCTGGCTCAAGTATTTTGGAGTAAATTACTTGGATTTTATCATCTAGCTGGTATTAATTTGATTAGTCCAAAGGGGTTTTCTTCTACAGAGAAGGATTGGTATCAGGTAGCACTTAAGTGAAATAGTAGCTAATAAAAGCCTTGTGTTTGATTCTGCCAGTCTGGTAACAAGCATAATTTATGTATTTCTTTTGTCTTATTCTGATGAGACTGTCTTGAAAAATGTTTAAGTCACATGAGGTGTCTGGTGAGTTTTACCATCAAAAAGTGCAACAAATGGGTTTGGTAAAATTGGCTTCTGCTGGTAATTAAATATTTTGTAAATAAAACCTGTAGCAGTTGCTTTTCCTAAACCTGCAGTAATCTACATGAAAATCAGAAGCCAGACTTGATTTCTGCTTAGCCAAGAACAGACCAATGCCCTTTGTCCTGGATAGTCTGCTCTCTCTATGCTGTTTTCTAAGGAAAAATAACTCTTCTGTGGTTTGCCAATACCCTCTGGGGGCTGTTGAAACAATCTACCACCAAGTTTGGGGTTTGATTGCCTCACTTTGTTGCTCCTTTGTTGAAACCAAAGCAGAATTTCCCCCTTTACCCCTCTCTGCCTTCTCACCCTGCTCAGCCTGAGTTAAATTTTTTGGAGGATGTGAGTGTGCAGGAGTAAAGGACCGTGCAAGGCAGGAGCCACAGGGATGTCACCTGGTGCTTTGATGTCCACCAGCAGCATACCAGGGTTGGATAGCAAAAGTTCTCTATGCTTTATATCAGTGAGGACAAGGGGATAATGGTTTCCCTGTTTGTCTCCCTGCAGGCAAGAGCTCTGTCACCATGTCTGTCAGCGTCCACGAGAACCGTAAATCCCGCACCAGCACCGGCTCCATGAACATCTTGCTTTTTCACAAGGCCTCCCACCCGGACTGCGTCTTGTCCCACCTGAACACGCTGCGGAAGCACTGCATGTTCACTGATGTCACCCTTTGGGCAGGGAACAGGTCGTTCCCGTGCCATCGAGCAGTGCTGGCTGCCTCCAGCAGGTATTTCGAGGCCATGTTCAGCAACGGCCTCCGGGAGAGCCTGGATGATGAGGTGAACTTCCATGACAGCCTCCACCCCGAGGTGCTGGAGCTACTGCTGGACTTCGCTTACTCCTCTCGGATTATTATCAACGAGGAGAATGCCGAGTCCCTCCTGGAGGCTGGGGACATGCTGCAGTTCCATGATGTCCGAGATGCAGCAGCTGAGTTCCTGGAGAAGAACCTTCACCCTTCCAACTGCCTGGGCATGATGCTGCTCTCGGATGCCCATCAGTGCCGGCGGCTCTATGAGCTCTCCTGGAGGATGTGCCTGGTCAACTTTGAGACTGTTCACAAGAGTGAGGACTTCAACAACCTCTCCAAGGACACTTTGCTGGACCTCATCTCCAGTGATGAGCTGGAAATCGAGGATGAAGAAAAGGTCTTTAAGGCTGTCATGCAGTGGGTTAAATATGACCTGGATGAGCGGAAGGCTTATCTCCCAGAACTTCTGAGGAATGTTCGTCTGGCTTTGCTTCCTTCTGAATGCCTCAAGGAAGCCTTGGCTTGTGAGGACTTGATCATGGTGGATGAAAGGAACAAGCTTGTCCTGGATGAAGCTATTCAGTGCAAGAAGAAGATCCTCCAGAATGATGGGGTGGTCACCAGCCCCTGTGCCAGGCCTCGCAAAGCTGGGCACACCTTGCTGATCCTGGGAGGACAGACCTTCATGTGTGATAAGATCTACCAAGTGGATCACAAAGCAAAGGAAATTATTCCCAAAGCGGACCTGCCGAGTCCACGGAAGGAGTTTAGTGCCTGTGCCATTGGCTGCAAAGTGTACATCACTGGAGGCAGGGGCTCAGAGAACGGGGTCTCCAAAGATGTTTGGGTTTATGACACCGTGCACGAGGAATGGTCCAAAGCTGCCCCAATGTTAATTGCTCGGTTTGGGCACGGCTCAGCCGAATTGGAAAACTGCCTGTACGTGGTTGGTGGACACACTGCAGTAGCTGGAGTCTTCCCTGCATCTCCTTCTGTTTCCTTGAAGCAAGCAGAGAAGTATGACCCCACATCCAACAAGTGGATGATGGTGGCTCCCTTGAGAGACGGTGTGAGCAACGCTGCGGTGGTGAGCGCCAGGCTCAAGCTCTTTGTCTTTGGCGGCACCAGCATCCACCGGGACATGGTGTCCAAAGTGCAGTGCTACGACCCGGCCGAGAACCAATGGACTATCAAAGCCGAGTGCCCGCAGCCCTGGCGCTACACGGCGGCCGCCGTGCTGGGCAGCCAGATCTTCATCATGGGAGGGGACACGGAGTTCACGGCCGCCTCCGCCTACCGCTTCGACTGCGAGACGGACCAGTGGACGCGCATCGGGGACATGACGGCCAAGCGCATGTCCTGCCATGCCCTGGCCTCGGGGAATAAACTCTACGTGGTGGGAGGTTACTTCGGCACCCAGAGGTGCAAAACGCTGGACTGCTACGACCCGACGTCGGACACGTGGAATTGCATCACCACGGTGCCTTACTCACTCATCCCCACAGCTTTTGTCAGCACCTGGAAGCACTTGCCCTCGTGATGAGGGGCAGGGCTTGGGGGCTTGTTTCCAGGAGGTCAATGAAGGTAAGGGTCTCCTCCTTTTAAATTAAAAAATTACTGTCTTGCCTCAGTTGTATCTCCGCACACCATGCTGAAGCTACAGGTTCCGAGTTGCTCATGAGGTTGTTTTATGGTAAGGGAACATTTATTTAAAAGTGGAACGCAGAGCCAGGAAAGAATAACCAGTTCTGCAGTGCTCTAGTTTAAGTCTAGATAGTTCCAAGGGTTCTCTTATTTCCAGATGACCCTCCCAGTAGTTTAAGAGATACATCTACATAGATGATTTGGGCTCCTCTCCCTCTGCTCCAAGGTAGCTGGATGTGCCAGCATCACCCTTCTGTAGGTGGGTGGGCAGATGTATCCACATGTGCTCTCACCATGGAATACTTCCTGTTCTCATGCAGTTGAGGGAGTTAACGTTCCTAAAAACACTTGTGTGTGACTCCTGGGAGATACCAAGGGAACAACAGCTTTGGATTGTCTCAGTAGTTTGATGTTTTTGCTGAATTTCTGGGTGATGTATTAAGAACTGGTGAATATCTAGGCAAGTGACCCTTGGAATGCCAGCAAATCTTGGTTCTCTTTTTATGCTCTGTATTTACATTTCAGTGGGTAGCAGAAGCAAAAGCACAGAAGCCACGGTGCATTTGATGGTCTTGGTGTTTATTTATCATCCAAACTGTTGCTTGTTAAATCAGAACTTCTGAGACTTCTGTGTCAGACCTGAGTGGGAGGGAAGGGGTTTTGTAACCAGAAGAAGAATGTGTTTATCAGTGTTTTGGGTTGTGTGAGAATAAGAAAGTTGGTGGAAACCCATGATGTCGTGTCTCATTCTGGTGCTCAGGTTTTCTCTTGCTCAGGGAAGGTGCTACTGTAGGGCCCCTGGGATAGGGTTTCTAGTTCTTCCTCTCTCCTTCCCAGTGGTGTGTTTGATTGCCATTCTGGTTGTCAGTGTGGCTCCACAGGGCTTTGCGTGTCCTCACCAACCTGTCCTGAGATGCAGCTGGCCTGGCACAGCCCAAAAACTCTTCTCAACTTGCATTGCAAAAGCAGATGGTGACACAGACAACACTCGGATAGCATCATCTTGCCAGGGAGTCAGTAACACCTCTGCTAGCTCAGTGTGCAGGTTTCTCAGTGCCAGCAGCACACACAGCCCTGCTTTGGTGGTTGCAGCCTACATGCCAGCCAGCTGAAGGAGCTGGGAAACCCTCACGTATGGGTGTGGGATTGACAAGCTTCACTTAACAGTTTTATTTGGAAAGTGGAGACTGTGGGGAGGGAAATTCTTCCACAGACTCATCAAAATCCACTTCACTTAATACAGGGAAGAAAGAATGCTGCCCAAACCCTCTAACACCCTCTCACTTCCCTGCTTTCCACTTGGTGTGGTTGGTGTGCCTGGGAGCCGCCCAGTGGGTGAAATTGCTGGCACCTCCCAGTGATGATCTTTTTTGATGCCAGATGGGAACCAAGGAGGAGTTCTTGGCACCTAAGCCAGGCATTAGCCCAACATGACCACCTGGTTTTCTCAGGTGGGAAAAAAATCACCCAGGGCATTACACTGGCCTTTGTGAAACACCTGGTTTTAACATGGTTTGGACCACCATGAGGGCAGGGCAAGAGTGGAAAGGGTTAAAATGAGACCTTAAAGTGTTTCCAACACTGGAAGATAATGGCCTTTCCAAATTCTCCTCAGGCGTTGCCTAGCATCTGTCACAGTGGCTCAGTAATCTAATTAACTGTCACTCGGCTATTAAATATTGCAGCAAAGACTGTGAGGACTCCATCATTTTCAGCTCAGGTCAATGGAGCTTCCCTTTAAGAGCCATCCTAGAGCTGACAATTAATTTTCTCTAGTAGCAGATGCGTCTGAATATTAAAGCTCCACACCAGCCACATGGCTGGGAGTAGGAACAGGGAGTAGTTTGAGATGGGAGTTGATTCCTCAGCCACTGAATAAAAAAAAGTCTTCAAAGTCACAGTGATGTTATTTTCCTCCCTTACCTTTTTTCCTCTGTACTGTATTTGGGTTGTTCAGACCTAATAAATAGCTTTGTGGGGGTTGTATTGATACTTCTTCCCCCCCCCCCCCATAACTGGGAGCCTGACACAAGCACAGAAAACTAGGAACTGCAAATAAAACTGGTGAAAAGTCACTGTGTGAGGGTTTTATGTGCTTTTTTGGCTCTGCCTCCAGTCTTCAGTTAAAAGAACTATTTAAAATACATGCAAGCTCTTGCCAGAAAGAATGTCTGTCCACGTGATTTTTCTAGAGTGCGTTTGGTTTTTTTTTTTAGTAAGTCATTGTTACGGCCTCAGCCACTGTGGCAGCTCTGTCCATAAAGCCCCAAGATGGTTGAGTGAATGTCCCTGATGTGCACATGCTGCCCATACTGCAGCAGCCATGTCCCATGTGCCTGCCTTGGCTGTCCTGGCTGTGCAAATACTGAGCTTGGGAACTGGGGTAACTGGCTGTAGGATCCTATGACTCTGATCCAGTTCACCCCATTGTCCTATTGCAGGTGTGGCCAAGGGTTTCCCACTATGGAAGGTCTCTGCTCAAACACCTCATTTGGTCCTTATGGGATCCTTCTTCAAGTAGGGATGCCCAGAAGGCAGGCTGGCCAGCACCTGCCCAGTTCTTATGGAACTGCCTCCCCTCACCTGGAAAAACTCAGGAGCAGAGCAAGGTGGGCTGGTGGGGAAAGGCCTGGGCAGTCACATGGCAGGAGACAGTAGTAGTCATGGGAAAAACAACCTCCTGTCTATAAACTGGTCCCTGAAAACCAAATAGTCTGTCGTTGACAAACGTTGATCATAAACCACTCAGCCTGCTTTTCATATAAAGCATTAACGTGATCAGCTGGAAATGCTTCCTCGAGGGCATGGCCTTTGCCCTTCCCAGAGAGAGCAGGGGCACCTTTCAGCAGAGGTCCCAGCACTGCTGCCAGGGAGGCTGTGTGACATTAATTTAGTGTTTATTGCCCACAGTTAATTCCAGGGATCAAGTGTGATTAGCAATATGAAACGTGAAAGCCTCATCCCCTCCCACCCGTGGTGGTGGAGCCATAGGGAGGCAAAACATGACAAATGAGCACGGGGCTAATGAGGACTCTGTGTTGATAAAGACCAGTACAGCCCAGCCTGGAGGAGGGTGGTGGGTGGTTTGTCACAGGCCTGTGCAGAGACAGTTGATGGGGACAACTCAACGCCCCTCCCCAGAGGTGACTTCAGGCAACACCAGGAACAGGTTCTCCAAGCTGCCTGTCTCCACATTAAAGTGGCTTCTCCAGACTATCTGTTGTGTGGAACACTCATTTTCATGGGGCAGAGTCACAGATGGGGGTTGGATGGTCACTCCAGATTGCATGGTCCAGCCAGGAAAGGTGAATTGGAAAGGGAGGTCACTGCATCCCTTGTGCTGCCTCCTGAGCCTCAAATGCTCTGCTGGGGTGGAGAAGTTGGAATTCCCATCTCCAAACAAACAGAACAACCCAAACACTGCAGCATCAAGGAGCCAGGGGTTCCCCTGCCCAGAGGTTTCTAAACCGGTGCTTTTTATGTCCTGTAGGACACTCCTCACAGTCTTCACCTTAGGGAGCAGAGGCTGGTGGCTCAGGCACTGATTTCTGGGACATATCCAGAGTTGATTTTGGGGCTTCCACTGGAGCCCTTTGGTGCACTTAGCTCCCATGAGGGCTGTGGGTGGGACCAGCAGCTGGTGCCTGCCTTTGGGTGGGTACTGAGTGACTGAGGCTGAAGGGTTTTGAGGCTGTTCTGGCTCCTGAAGTCTGAACTTTGGCCCCAGAGCTCCTGCAAAGATTCAGGCCGTGTGCCAGGCCCTGAGATGTATTCCAATACCACACTCACACTAGGAATTGGGTCAGTTCCATGGCTTTTCCTGGTTATTATATTACAGCTTAGATAACAAGCCTTTTGCAAAGACACTTTTACAGCTGCCTGGTGTGGCTCCCTTCCACATGGAGCAGTGCTTTCACCTTGCAGCATGCATCATTCTCAGCTCCATCTATGGAGCCCTGCTCATAGAAAGGCACCTTCCCAAGCCAAGACCTGTGTACTTGCAAAGAGCAACCCCAAAAAACCTCAGAATAATCTCCTGGCTCCTAGAGGCTGCTGCTCACCTGCATGCTGCTGGAGTGGGTGGTTGCTTGCAACCTGCTGGAATTCCTGGAACAGAGTCACAGCTGGTTTCTCCCTGTGGCTCCTAGGGAAACCCATTTGCATGTGCATAATAGTGAGGCTGGATAAACAGGGATAGCAGTTTCTCTGCCACTGCTGCTCTTTCCAAGTGGCTGGTTGTCTCTGAAGCCAGTTTATCAGGCAGTGTTGGAAGGGAGTGGCTGGCCTGGGGAGGAAAATCGATGAAAATCAGGCTTTTCCTAACCCTGGGCAGATGGAAACATGTGCAGTCTGAGCTTGGCCCCAGACTCTATTAATCAACCCCTTGGAAATGTCAGTGATACGGATGTTTTTGGAGGAACTCGTGGAAAAAGAGAAAAAGGGTCTTTTTGTTTTGTCTGTTCCAGTTTTTGGGCCCTCCTCCCTGCCCTAAAAAAAAAAAAAAAAGAGTGAAAACTTTTCTCTCGATTTTCCATTCCCTTGTCATGTCCACAGAAGTTTGCTACCCAGCTCTGAGCCCTCCCCAGCTGAAGACCCCTTCTCCTCTCCTGCACAAGCAAAGGACACCCCGACTCCTGAAGAAACCAGCTGCTTTCCACCTCCACCCACCTCTGGGAGTTGGGGTGGGGGTTATCCCAGTGAGGGCCATGTGTGGGCTGAGCTGAGCATCACACCAGTTAATGAGCTTTCTCTTTCCTTCCCCAGATGCCAGAGTCACATCCATGTCCCCTCTCTTGCGGCTGGAGCCGACGCAGTGACCAAGAGCCTCCTGTCCTCCCGCACAGGACTCCGAGGCAACTTCCACATCCCTTCCTGACGCCAGGAGTGGGGGGCACAGCTGGGGCCCCACTGCCAGCATACCAGGGGTCACCAAGGGCTACCCAGCCCCACCACTGGTCACTGGCCACCGTGCAGGGGTGGCAAGGAGCTGAGAGCACTGCCTTGCCAGGCGTGGGGATGGCTTGTGGGCTCCTCTGGACAAACAGGACTGGGGAGATGGAGGCTGTATCTCTCAGCAAACATGCCTGGGTAGCCTTTTCTGTTACTCAGCTGGGGGGGTTAAGAGATATTAATATGTTTTTCTCTAAGGCAGTGAACTTGTCATTGGCAAAGCTTGCTGCTTGGGTGACTTGGAAGTGTTTGTTAAAAGGGAACAAGGTGAGAGCACCTGGCTCTCCCCATCCTCTGGCCATTTCGTGGAGGCAATGGCTATTGAAATATTAAAACATAGGAGTTTGGGATGGCTGCCAGCAGCACCAGCTACCGTGACAAAATAGGGCAGATACCTTCTGATTTGTACTTTGAGCCTTTTAAATTTTCTCCCCCACCCCTTTCCTGGCTGCTGTGATTTGGTCAGAGGCCGGGTAGCTCCCCACACACAGCTGCTGGGAAGAGCACGGGGCTGTGTTAGAGTGCCAAGGCAGCAGCACTGCTGCCGAGATATTCCCCAGATAAAGCCCACTGCATGCTCAGAGCCGGTCTGTTGAGCTTCCCTGTGCGTGGGTGAGGCTCTCATTAGCAAAGGAGCAGAAAAAGGGGTGCAGTGGGGAATGCTTGTGTCTTGGGAAGGGGCACCTTGGCTCCAACATGGCCTCAAAGGGAGAGCAAGAGGATTAGGGTAGCATTGCAGGGTGGGCTGAGGAGGGATCCCTCTCCTTCCTGCTGCACCCCACATCCTGGCTTCCCCTTGGAGAGATGTGAGCATTTCTGACTGTGCTGCCTGCCAGCAGCCGGGCTGAGGCTGCCCTAGGTTATCCACGCACGCTGGCTGCCAACTGTGTTTGGGATTATGCATCCAAGAGCTGTCAGCCCCAGCCATTCCTCATTTTGCTGTGGAGTCAGGCACGTGGGTTTCGGCTGTCAGTACAGGGATGCAGCTCCTGACTGGCATCTCTGGGGCTGGCCACTGCTGAGGACTGGTCCTGCACAGCATCCTGCTTCCCTGCACAGCAGATCTCCAGATTCTCCAGGCTCTCCTCTCGCCCCTGGACGAGGCTGGGCTGTAGCCTGGCCAGCTGAATGATGCAATGCCATGAAAAGCCTTGACACAGCTTCAAACAGCAAAGGTCTTCTTGGAGCAGCGGGTGCCCGTGGCTGCCGGGAAGAACACACGCTCTGCACAGCCAGTCTGCAATGTGCTGGATGACGTTTATTTACATCTCCTAGGCTTTTTTTTTTTTTCCCTTCAGCTGCTTGTGAACTTTTAATAAAAAATGATGATCTGGGAAACTGTTTGTGTGTTTTTCACAGGAGTCTTCCTTCTTAAGTAAGTTGGATTTAGGTTTAATAACAGGGCCGAGGACTAATAACAGGGTTGGCATTCCATGGGGTGGTTCACAAACAGCCTCCAAAGCAACCAGCCCAGCTGTAATTATTATTGCTTCAGTGCTTGGGAAACTGAGGCACAGTGTCAGGTGTCTTGTCCAAGGTTAATAGTAGATCTGGGAATAAAGTCCAGGGCTCCTCTTGTCCTGAGGACATCATGTGGCTCTCCATGGCTTCTCTCACTCAGCTTGGCCATGCCATGATTCCAGGAGAACTTGCAAGTCTGCAGTGCTAATAACACCTGCCAAATAAGTTGAGGGGCCCAACACAGACACAGCCATACTCCTGCAGGGACAGCCAGTAATTTCTAAGGAAGACAAGAAGAATTCATGCTTCTGTTTTCCTTATTTGCCTTCTCTTGGCTGCTGCAGCTCCCAAGAAAGGGGCCTATTGACAGGAGAGATGGGCTTTCCAGCTGGAGCTCCTGTCCATGCTTCTCTTCCATGTGCATCTCTCCCCATCCCAGAGGAGCTCCCAGAGGCACAGGGAGATTCAGCCTTGCTTTGGGAACACTGTGGGAGGGTTTTCCCTCCCTACAAGACCAAGCTCCAGCTGTGCTCAGGGCTGGGACTTAGGGAACATTGCTTAGAGCAGCAAATTGGCACCGGGCAAATTTGTATTTGCCTCCTCCGCTGGTAGCAGAGGCTGTGTGGCTTGGGAAGCAAAAGTTTCTGTGGGTGTTATACAGGCTCTCAAAGAGATTTGGAGCCTGAATTTTTGAGCTGCAGAGGAGGCAAGGGATCTGTCCCCTTGCCTGCAGGAGCTGTGTGGGTAGCAGCATTAGCTGATGTGAGCTGGGTAGATATGAGTGTAAGGCTCCATAGAAAAAGCTCATTAAAGACCCCTTTGGGAAAGCAATTCAGGGTAGAAATCACTGTTTGATGAGCAGAAGGGGGGAAAAGAGGAGCAGGGGATGTGAATGAAATCCTCTATAGTTTTGTTGATTCAGGTTTTATATGGGACTCTGGGACTTTAAATAGCAGCTGAGGGGGCTTTGCAATAGGCTTGCTTTGATATGAGCCATGCAGAGACCTGCTCTTTTGTATTTATTCTGGAGCTTGCCTGAGAGACAATTCAAAAGCAATCAGCAGCTGCTGTGACAGCAGCGACCTGTTGCTATGGAATTAAATGTAATGAGAAATACAAAGGTTTCTTGGTTAGCAGCAACAGAATTAAGAGGGAAGCAGGAGATAGAAGTGAATGTAACAGAAAAAAGCTACAGCCAAAGTGGGGCTGGCTTTAAATGGGAGGTACAGGGGTAGAAATGTAAATGTGATTTGTTTTCCTTTTCTAAAAGAGCTTTTTCACCATCTCAGCAGGTCAGGCTCAGCTTTGTCTGGGAGCAAGCACTTGGGAAAGAGTCCTGTCTGGTGGTGTTACTGGAGCTGTGTATTCCCAGGCTCCTGGGAAACAAGCCCACACTCTATAGCCAGCCCTCACTGTGGGGTATCAGGAGCTCAGACATCTTCCCCATGAAGTGCCAGGAGCCTGACAGGGAGATCCCTGGAGAAGCAGGGGCGCTCATCCCACACTTCCCTTGTTTTGCAGGGCCCAATCCTATGGAAGAACTGGGGAAGGATACAGCTCCTTTCCACCCACCCTGGAGCCTGCCCATGAGCTCTCTCCACCTCAGTTCCCCAGGTCAGAACAGGGTGCTTCTCACTCAAAAAATCCACCTGGGAGGAGAGGGCAGGGAGATGCTTGGAGGTGGAACCAGGCAGGCAGCTGACATGATCAGACCTCAATCCCCAGGGCCTGAGCATGCTGAACATCCCTGGATGCAAAAGGCTGATACTCCTCTATGTATTCTTTAAATTAAACTCATAGTGCCTTATTGAGTTTTAAATATGCATTTTCCCAGCCTGACCCCAGCTGCCCTTGAAATAATACTGCTTTGCAGTGAAGCCCTGCAGGGAATTATCATCTGAGCCCAGTCCCTTTGTCATGAGAGTCAATTAAAAGCAGAGTAGCTGGTGATTTAATAGCTCTGGTGTCTGAGGGAGCCCCACATCCATCCAGAGGCCGATTCTGGCATTTAAACATAATTGGAGAAGAGGAGCACTTTTTTCCAGCTATCCAACATGTTTACAAATTCATCCATGTCTATACAGAGGACTAACTCCTCGTGTCCATGTCTTGTCATCTTCTCCTGCACATTAATTAATGGCCCAGCGCTGAGCATTCTCCTTGCAATATATCCCACGTGGAAGTGTTTTCCTGTTTCCCCATGCACCTTTTCCCTTGGGGTAAACCCAGCAGGTTTAATCTCTGAAGACAGTCCAGGCTCACAAAATGCCATGCATGGAAATGCTGCTCCATAAGCAGTGTTGGAGTTAAGCTTGCAAGAGCATGAGAAACCTTTGCCCCCAGCTCCCCACAACCAGCAAGGAATCTAACAGGACCCAATCCCTCTTGCTCCAGTGCAGAGCAGGAGAAACCTTTGCCCCCAGCTCCCCACAACCAGGAGGGAATCTAACGGGGCCCGATCTCTCTTGCCCCAGTGCAGAGCAGGAGAAACCTTTGCCCCCAGCTCCCCACAACCAACTGGGAATCTAACAGGACCCAATCCCTCTTGCTCCAGTGCAGAGCAGGAGAAATCTTTGCCCCCAGCTCCCCACAACCTACTGGGAATGTAACGGGGCCCAATCGCTCTTGCCCCAGTGCAGAGCAGGAGCCACAGGCAGCAGTGCTGGGGGCCCCAAGGTGGGAGCCAGCAGCAGGGACTCCCAGTAGGAATGAATAGCCAAGGCTGAGCTCATTTATTCTTCCTTCCTCACAATCTCTCTTTTCTTTCCTTTTCACCACCTCCTTATTTAACATCCTTGGCTGTTGTGCAGAGCCCTCACCCTGGTTTGCAGCACTGTGACCTACTTTGCCGCAACGTCCTGACTTCCTCACTGAAATTGCCAGCTCGGAGCCCACCCAATGCATTCAGTGTTTCTCAGCTGAATAACAGATCCAATTAGGTGGAAGAGGCCTGGCTTTCATGCTGTCAGTGCCTGGACATCTCACTCCCTGCTCCCCAGCAAATGCTGCAACACTGAGGGCCACAACTCACACACAGGGGCCCCTCTGTGTTTGTGTGTCCCTCACCAAATAAAGCTGGGGGAAGGGTTCAAGAAGACTGATCCTGGTTATTCAACCTGTCCTTTCATTCTTCCTGACAGTTTCTGAGGACTACAGAGCTCAGGAACCAAGTAATTCACAGGTTTTCAGTTCTGGCTTTCTTGGGAAGGTTTCCTTTCCCAGCAGAGTCTGGGGAAAACAGTCCGTGACCAGGCCAGGGCGGTACAACTTGTCCTTGTGAAGAAACACTAACAGCCAGAAAGTGATTTAATGACTGATAGATAAAGACCTGTCTCTCACTCCTGGCATCATACCTGTCCCCAGTCCTGTGGGTTTATCCCAAGCAAACATTTTAATTCTGCCCTTTACTGCTGCCATCACTCTTCTTCCCCACCGCAGCAAGGCTCCTTCTCCCCACAGCCCCAGCAGGCAGCCAGTTCTCATGGTCCTGGCTCCACTCCATCACGGGGGATAGCTGCTTGTTAAAAGGGATGAGCAGAAACCAAACCAGGAGGAAAAAAAAGCCTAAGGGCCACCGGGAAAAGCCCTTTTGGTTTCTCCCTTCCCTGGCTGGCTGTGGAAGGTCGGCCATCCCCTCGCCCCAGAGGCCAGCCCAGCAGCACTGGGGCCCTGGCAGGTGCAGGGAGAGGAGGGTAAACACCCTTCTTCACTCCATTTCTGGGTCACGTCTGGAGGAATTACACACGCAGGCAGCACAAACAGGAGCTGCTTTCCCCGTGGCAGCTTTTCCCAGCGCCCAGCGGAGCCCCGGCCGCCCCC
This sequence comes from Sterrhoptilus dennistouni, assembly GCA_013397095.1. Classification (NCBI taxonomy): domain Eukaryota; kingdom Metazoa; phylum Chordata; class Aves; order Passeriformes; family Zosteropidae; genus Sterrhoptilus; species Sterrhoptilus dennistouni. Next base: position 2,023,170 of record VWZU01016196.1, on the reverse strand, counting down.
GGGCCCCTCAGCCCACGCTGCCGCCCCGCCGGGCCTGGGCTGCTCCGGGCCTCCCCACAGGGCCCCGCTAATGACTCATCACCGCTCCTGCTCGCCTCTAATTAGGCTCATGTCTAATTAGGCTCGCTGGAAAGATGCGGTGGTGAGAAGCAGCCCTTTGGTGAATGGAAAAGGGGGGAAAGAAAGAGCATCTGGAGATGCCCGAGGGAGAGAGGCCAGGCTGTGGTGAGGGGTCAGGGAATGACCAGCTGAGCTGCAGCTGTGCCAGGGATGGACCATCAAAGGAGGAGAGGGACTGGAAATAAATCCCCTCTGCACTGAGAGACAGAGGAGTTCCAGCATGCAGGGAGAGTGGGGCTGGGGGACACCTGAGCCTTTGGGCACCCTTGAACAGGGGCAGGAGAGCAGGCTCTGCACCAAAGCCTGGTTTGGGGGTGTCAAGAGGTGTGAGGGCAGCTTTAGGGACACCCACTCTCTGCCCATCCCTGTGAGAGCTGGGGGTGCTCATATCAGTTTCTAATGTCAAATATTATTTTCCACTTAATTTTTACATGGTTCAACCTCCCAAAAATCAAGACACCATATTTAACATTCCTGTAGCAAATTAACAAGCCCCAGGTGCCTTCAATGGCAAAGGTAAGTCATTACTTTACTATTCACCTTGTATCTGATCACAAGGCATCTCACTCACTCGCTTCACTAATTAGGGTTTTGCCTTTCCTTCTCTTAATAAACTCTCCATGAATGAGTGGCCTGTCTGCAAGCCCCAGCCCAGCTTGCACCTGTGTCCTCCCAGACCTCCAGTTTCCCTCCCTGTAGGCAGAGCCAGGACCGAACCCAGCAAGGGCAGCAAAGGGGAAATGCAGATAATGCAAATGTTTAAGGTATCACTAAACCATATTTCCAAAGAGCCTCTCCTGGGCCTGTCAGTGCTCCTTTTTGGGGCTCATCCCATTCTAAGGATGCTGTATGGCCCCTTTTAGGTCAATGTGCCAGTGAAAATACAACCACATCCAACAAACCACAGAAATATTTTGCTCTAACTTTGGGAGCCAAGGAAGGGCTGGGCAAGAAAGCTGGGATGCTCAGAAACCCATCACTTTTTCTTGGGACTATCTAAATTGATTGATCCTTGTGGTCTGGAGAGAACATCCATTTCATTGTCTTAGCTGTGACATAATGGCTCAGAGCATGGAAATTTTGAGCATATGAAATTGTGGAAAGCTGGTTAAGGATAGTCAAATTAATATATGGAGGTGTCCTAGAGCAGCAGGGCCCTTTGCTCCCTCCTCTGCCAAAGGCAATTTGTGTTGCCTCCCCAGGCTTCCCCCTGGCCAATGGAAACAGGGGGGTTTGGAGTGCACTGTGCAGGACCAGAGAAGCTCAGGGTGCCTGGTTTGCTCTGCAACCCAGCCTTTTCCTGGCAGGAGATTGATTCAGAAAGGATTTGATTTCTTCCGTGGGGTTTATCATCAGTAAATGTGCTGTCCCATCTCCTGTGACCAGTGCCTGTCGTATCAGAGCAGCATCTCCTGTTCCCAGCAGCTGCTGCAGCTGTGGTTTTACTGCAGTGATGCAAAGGCTGGGGGTGCCCCAAGGGGTGCTTTTGTCAGGCATCCAGCTTGCAGAGCCAAGAGGGGCCACAGGAAAACGTGCTTTTTAAAAGCCATACCCAGGAGCCGACAGTTTGGGCGAAGGCTTTTATTCAACTTCAGTGAATAGGTGAGCTGGGACGCCTGGGAATACAAATAAAACCAGGAGTACTGAGCAGCCGTCGAGATAAACCAACTCTTTCATCTCCTGTCTCACACCCAGGGGTTGCCTGTCTTGGAGCAAGTGCTGCGTGACAGGGTGTGGGCTCAGGTACACGGACGTGACTCAGGCTTTCAGAACAGCATGTGCAACACAGCTGAGAGGAGGGGAACAACACCAGGCAGTGAGTGCGCTACTGCCTAATGGGGGCTGGGGTGCCCTGATGTCTGCTGAGGAACAGCACAACATCCCGGGCAGCTGACAGCCCAAAGCTTTGATCAATACTTCATTCTTGGGGCTCTTGTGCTGGGTCAGGGGCTGGACTTGATGTTCTTTGTAGGTCCCTTCCAACGCAGGATATTCTGATTCTGTGAATACCTATCTGATTCTCCTCAAGCAATCCTTTCTCCTTCTGAATTGTACCTCTGAAGTCAAGGGGAGTAACAAATGGAAATTAAGTAATTCCTCTGCCTCAAGTTCAATACACAGGGGGTGAGGGTGCAGGTCTCCTGCTCCTCCTGCCTGGGGAGAGGATGCTGGAGTCCTGTGCAGGACTGGCAGTACAGAGCCAGCAGTGATCTCTTCTATGATCCAGCAGAAAGTGGTTGTGGGGAAACCCCAGCCACTGTGGTCCTCTGTGACTTCTCATCGTTATGACTCTGTACTTCTGGCACCCTCTCCTGCCTGGACTGATGCCTGCAGGCACTGGGAACACCATGTACCTTATCATGGAATCACAGAATAGTTTGGGTTGGAAGGGACCTTAAAGATCTTTTTCCACCAACCCTGCCACAGGCAAGGAATTTTCCACTAGACCAGGTTGCTCCAAGCTGTGTCTGACCTGGCTCTGAACACTTCCAGGGCATCCAAGCTTCTCTGGGCAACCTGTTCCAGTGCCTCTCCACCCTCACAAGGAAGACTTTTCTTCCTTACCTTGCCTCCCCAGGGTAGACCTGGATGCTAGGTACAGCATTTCTGATGGGTCTTACAGGACATGTGGGAACACCTAAGCCACACAGCATCATGGAGCCTGTCCCGTGATGAGATGCAGCATCTCTGGTTCTCTAAGCCAAAAGAACCAAAACCCTCTGCGTCTAGGATTTTTCAGAGCTGTGTTAGGGGTTTACAGGAACTCTGTGCCATCAGGCAGCACCTGCAGCCCCCAGAGTCCCATTGTTCTCATCATGGGGCTGAAGAGGCAGAGAGAACAGCTGTGACATTTCCCCTTCTTGTACAAGGATGAAAAGCCCTGTGTGGGGGGAGAAAAAACCCAAGGAATATCACATGGCCGTCCGTCCTTCAGTAAAATACAAATTTTTCAAGAGGAGAAAAATAAGCTAAAGAGTCCAGTGTGTTCAAACTGGAGAGGAGATGATAAAGGCAATGCAAACGTTTGATTACATGTTGAGGTTAGGGCTCTTCATTCAGCCTTGGTGCAAAAAAGTCATCAGCAAAAATACCAAAAGTGTGGGAATAAATCAAGAAGAAAACTCAGACTTAAAATCAAATTTATTTAAAGGAAGAATGACTTTACAAGAGGTTGATACAGATAACTAAAAAGGAAGATAAATAAAAGCTTGTTACAAAACCTAATGGTTTCTGGCAAGTTACAGAAAACCTGAAGAATTTTACAGTCAATAACCATCTTTTTACATAATTACAAATTAACATACAGCAATTAGGTTTTACTCTCTTCTTTAAAAATCTTTTCCCCAACTTTTTTTTTATTCAACATGAAAATCCAAAGCTTTTTTTTTTTCCTTTCTTATTTTTTTAATAAGAAACAAACCAAAAGCAGAGGTATAGGAACTTAGTATCATACACCTCAATGTTCTGAGAATTACTCAAGTGCATTCCATTATTAGTACAAAATAAACACCAGGCTAAACTTTAACCATAGGCGAACTGAACCGGACATAGATTTATTTTTTTTTCAGTGTTTAATATTGATAAAGAAAATAGCAGGATTACTTTAGCGCATGGAAAAGATGGATACCTATAGACAGCTTAAATACATACAAAGCTCATAGCTGTATGCAAAGCAGTGAATGTTATCCTGTTCCCCCCTCCCCCCAAGCAATGGAAGCTGATTTATATCTGGGCAAAGCATCAGTGTCAGCGAAATGGATGTGGAAGGAAAGGCCACAGAGTTCTGGAAAATGCAGGTGGGAAGAGAGCTGGCATTACACTTCTCATGACTGAAGAGCACAAAGTGTAGGAGATTTGGCCAGTTCAGCTCGCCTATATTTAAAAATTAGCTGTATAACCAATGAATTGTGGATTGCTGCCCCTTCTGACAAATGAAGCAAGAGTTGTGAGCAGCAGGGGAGGTTTTTTATTTAAATGGGTGCCCTAAATCATGATAAATTCCCAAACCTGGCCAGCAGGCAAAATAATTTCCAGAGTTCTGGTTAACAAGGAATGTTTTGTGGGATTTTAGCAGATACTCTCCTGTGTCCCCTGCTCAGTCCTCCCTTGCTCCATGCCATAGATATCCTAGACTGCTTCCTTGGGATTTGGCACCTGAAGAACCTCTTCTGACTAGGTGGCATGTGGAAGGACTGGAATTGGGTGTTTCAGCAACAGCTGAGAAATCCTACTGACTCAAAGAAGGTGCAAATGTGACTGGACTCTCTGGATGCAAATCCACAGAAGCTAATGGCATTACTGTGCTGCCCAGCACTGTCACACCTCCAGAGGGAAGAGTCCACCCTCAGTGGGGATGACAGCTCCTCTCCCAGGGAGGGCACCTGGGAGGTGTCCCAGGGGCCTGGACATTAAATACCTTGGTGCATGGAAAAGGCCTCATCCTCTCACATCTCCTTCACTCTGAGTTTCTCCAAGGAAAAGGAGATGGAGGGAAAACCACTGGCAGGGCTGTTTCTCTATCTGCTGTGAGGAAGGTGATGGTGAAGCTGACATGGGCTCTCCTGGGGGCTCTACCTGAGCCAACAAAAGCCAGTTCTCTTGTCCTACCATTTAACCTATCTGCAGTGGGACTGTAGTCAGACTCACACCCATTTTGGTCTAAAAATAATACAAAAAGCTTGGCTCTTCCTCCCTTCTTGGGGAAAAGCCAAACCAAACCAGGAACACACCTACTTGAAGCTCTGATTTTGCTGGGGATACACAGAGGGAAGCAATGGCAAAACTGATTGTCTCCAAATAACCATAATTAAAAGGGGAAAGACCAGTTCCATTTAAAGTGCTTCATGGCATCAAACTGACATCAGGTTACGTGTTGAGATGATAATTTCATTTAAGAGAATCTAAAGCCAAGCCCACACAACCCCACTGAGTCTCCCACCCTTTGCTACAGCTGCTCCCTGCTGCTGGGTATTCTGGCACACCCAACCAATACTGGCCACTTCTCTACTTGTCTGAGCCCACACTCTCACTTTCCCTGGACACTGAAACCCCTCCTGTTGGGCAGTGGCAAAAAGCAGGCCAAAAAAAGCCCAAGAAAATCAAATCTGATCTCTGCCCTCCATGAAACACGAGCACAAACAGCTCCAAAAGCCCTCACAGGATCCTCTTCTCCTCCAACAACACAGGCTTCAAACAGATTGTTTTGAACCTACTCTGAGTCCCAGGAACCCAATGCAAAACAGAGTGGTTTGGGTGCTCCAAATGGGATTGAGGGACTGGCTCTGGGAACTCGCAACAGACTGGGCTGAAGAAATAACATGCATTCAACTAGTGCAGGATGCCAGGCATGAACTGGAATGAACACAATTTTAGGGCCAGGAAGAGGAAAGGTTTTGGTGCTGTCAAGCTGGGACCATACTCTAGCAGACAATGCTAGACAACCTTCAGGGATCAGAGCAGGAATCTGACTCTAGGAACCTATGCCAAGCCTTTATAAAGAAAATCTGAGAAGGGAAAAATAAAAGGCTAAAGAGATAAAAACAAGCCCTTACCTTCCTAAAGGTGAGAGGAGGAGGAAGCAGTGTGGGAGGAAAGGCTTCACTCCAAAAATCTGAATCATACAGTAACAGACATCCTCCAGGGACAAAGGTCTGTCCACCAGAATTTAAGACACAAACAGCTTTGATACACAGGATTTCTGGTCAGTGTATTTCTAACTCACACCTGTGCTTTCTGTCGAGGAACCACAGGGACCTTGGGAGATCACTTAGCCAATAGTATTTGCACTTCAAGCACTGAATGCTCTTTTTGATTTGCACAGGTCAGGAGAGATGGTGAAGCCAGGCAGACTCAATCCTGTTGCCCTGGGTCACATATCTGCCTTTTGGTGCCCTTCTCAGAGCCAGGGGACACTGCTGTGTTGTGAATATAGCATGTGAATATAGCTGGGACTGAGGAAAGGACAGTGGGATAAATTGAAAAGTTCATAGTGGCAAAGGCTGTTCCAGACTGAGGGGAACTCAGACATACCAGTGCCCTGATCTCTGTTCACACACCAGTAAATGAGCCACGCGTTGCTTTGGTTTCCAAAACTTTCAGCTTGGCACATTTGTGTTTGCAGATGTATAAACAGCAGGGCAGGAGTTACTTTCTGAAACTGGTGGTTTTCTTATGAAAAAGGTACCACCACACCACCAGCATGTGCCTCCTTCAGCTCCCCTGGGGTCTGAGAGAGCAACTAGACCCTCACATCACTGCAAGGCACTCTATGCTTTGCTTTTTCCTTTGCCTTCAAAAGGAATGAGAAAACCTAAACAAAGTGTTTAAACGAGGAAACTAATTAACAGGAGGAGCCTTGTCTGAAGTTACTGTATTTTTCCAGACTTTTTTTGACCTGAAGATGCTCTGCCTTGAAGAAAGCTCTCAGCTGAAATTGTGTGACTTTGGGCATGGAATGAACTGCAAAGCAGCACTGCCCAACCCCATGATTTGTAGGAAACAGGGAGATGAGAACATTTGGTTTACCAATCTTTTGGTAAGAAAACAAAACAAATAAACAAACCAAAAAAATAAAGGGGGGGAAAGAGAAAAAACCCTCAAACTATTCCCCAAACAAAAGCAAAAGTAAAAAGAAATAAAAAAATAAAACCAAGTAAACTTTAAAAAACCAACTCTTTCAGATAAAATGAAAGATAAATATTTTTGCAAGCCCTGCTTGCAATTATAACAAGCACCAAATAATATTTAAAAAAAAAATCTCAACCCTTTTTCCTTTCTTTTTTTTTTCTATTTTTCTTCGAGTTTTAACAGTGTAGAGAGCTTTCAAAGCAAGCAGGGTTCCTGCCCCAAGACAGCCCAGCCCAAGCATCCACCTCACCATCCATGCTGCTGATACTCATCAGCACTAACTCTGAAAACTGTTGTGGGTCACCAGCTCTTGACAAGTCTGAGAGCAAACTGAAATAAAACAACAGTACAAGAAGAGAAATTATTTGTTATTTCAAAGAAAAAAAAAAGGTAGGAAAGGAAATGCACCTGACAGCTTCAAACTCTTGAGCTAAACCTTGACCTACTTTGAAGCTGGTCACCATTTACAAATCCACTTGGGTAATTCTCCTGACAGGGTTTGGAAGAAAAGTGATTTTAGAGAAAAGTGTGTCTTGTTGCATTTCTCCTCCCTCATTGAACACATCTCTGTATTCTACAACTCTACAGACACCCCACAGCCGGCACAGCAAGGGCTGCCCTTGGACCTTCCTGTTCTGCACAGACACTCCACCTGGACTCCAGACTTGTCCCACAGGGGGGTTGTTCATCAGAACCTTTTTCTCCCCAAAAAGGCTACCAAGTGCCTGGTATTGCACAGCCATAGGGATAGGAGCCAATGTCTCACTGACCTGCTGGGACACTGCTCCTCTCACTCTGCCTCAGAAACAAGCAGGGCAAGAGAGAAAATCCAGAGAAACAGAAGCCCAATGGTAGCACCAAAACCAGGCTAAGAAAAACACGAAGAACAGAACAAAGACCCCTAAAAGCAGATTTTTAGCCACCCTCACTCACTCATTAGGCTTGTATGGGGATGTCAGATGCAACTGGAGAGCGCTATTCCAGCCAAAACATAATCTTTACTTCAGGGATGGGAGGGAGAGGGCTGCAGCTCAAAGAGATTGTGAAAAAACCTGTTGCTTGCTGTTGTTTCCATTTGAACAGTCTGTTTTGGCTCCCTGGGATTGCCTTACCAGCCTACCAAAATTCTCTTTTCTGTGCCATTTTAAATATACCCAGTAATGTTCTGCTTGACTCTGGAAACAGTTTGACATTTGATTCCTCTGCCCCACAGAAATGGTTCAGAATGATTTTTAATTTTGATTTTTATCCTCTGAGTTGTTGCTTCTGAATGCTGTTACTGCTTCCTGGTGTAAGGTACCCTTCTGAAACCAAACACCCCCATGAGCACATGAGCACAAAAGGGGTGTGCAGGTCACTGTGTTACAGTCAGAGCAGTAAGGGCAAGATATTTAATATCTACACACTCCCTGAAAGTCCTCAGGTATCATCCATCCCCACTGTTGGACCTTGGCTGTGGGGACTGTAAGCATATCCCAGTGGATACATAGATACATTTATGTATATATACAGTATATCTATATATGCCAGTGTGTACGCACCATTTGTAGAGTCCTAATCTTTTCCTAAATGTTTGGTTTTGGTTCTTTTCCCCAGAAAACGGGAACTTGAAGGCACAAACCCCTTAAGGCTATGTTCTCTCATCCTTTAGCAGTAAGAAGAGACAGACAACATCTATCCCAATCCGTTTGACCCCAGGTTTGCACAGGGGAGATGGTCCTGTGAGCCGTGCAGGCACAGCCTCTGCAGGGAGAATTCACCTAAAACCACAGGAGAGAGGCCCTTATGCACCACTTAGCAGAGTTCAGAACATGTTTTATTGAAAACCTCCAGGTGCTTGTCCAGCCACGTGCCGTGTCACAGGCAGGGAGATGGCCACAGAACCAATGCCACGAGTGACCACTGCAACAGTCCGTGCTCAGCAGAAGATCTCCTCACCCTCTGGAGGTGCTTCTGACGAGTGAGAATCTGTGGCACCAAAAAAAAATCATGTGAGAATCACTATGGGAACACAGGGACACAGCAGGCAGAGCAAGGCTCTGTTTGCACAGAAACTCTGCTGTCTGCCAAATCCACAGGGCCCCTTAAAAGATGCTCAGTTCCCTGATGAGCTACCATGAAATTACACCTTGTAAGGGGTGAGATTTCCTGTGCACAAGCTGGAAAACATCAGTGAGCTAGCATGAATGAACCCGGTCATCCGAGGGCATGGGATCAAATTTCATGTGGGTCAGAGGTTTGAGGTGCAGCTCTGAGTCCTAAGGGGATGCAAAACTACCAGACAAAAAAAAAAAAAAGCTGTATGTTTTTGTTTCAGATCAAGAGACAAAACAGACCAGCTTGAGGGGAAAGGAGAGGCCACCAGAAGGCTTGTGGGTATCACTTCCAAACTGCCACAAAGCTAAAGCAGACATCAATGCCTCAGGAGCTGCAACAGCCAGGAGCAACCCAGCAGCAGCTCCTTCTGAAAGCACTGACACTGAAGCAGAACATTTTCCTCCTTGAAGCAGAGAATCCAGCCCATGGAGGATGCTCAGGATGGGATGGGAAGAAACAATGAGAAGAATGTGTGTCCCTCTTACAACCCCAGGGGCTACAGGACAGGCAGAAAAGCCCATGGAAGATCACTTCAAGCTGAGAAATCCACTCAGCACAGCGGGTCTTCTTTCCCATCCCTGTATCACCAGCCTCATTTAAAGCCAGATTTTGTGGCTTTCACAAGTTTCAAGCTGGCTGACGGAAAACAGCCATCTTACCAACACTGGAAAAACACCAGTGAGCTCCCCTGACACTCACCAGACTGCTGGGAGCGATGTCCCCTGCCCTTTTTCTTCTTTTCCTTCTTCTCCTTTGGTTTGGCTAAACTGAAGAGGCGAGTAGGCATTTGAGTCTGTTCCTCAGCTGCCTTGTTAGTCTGGTTTGTTGTGCTAAGCAAATGGAAAGTGCTTTTCTCTTTGTGTGTCCTTGAAAGACTGTTCCTTTTGGGGGAGACAGACAGTTCTGCGTCAAAGTGCCCTTGTTTAGGAAGGGAAGGGTTCTTCTGCATGGAGGATTCATCAGTGCTGGACTGGGAGGAGACTCTTGCAAGTTTCTCATGCAGATTTGAAACCTAGAAAGGAAAAGTGTTTCATGAAAAAGGCTAGCAGAGAACATGGACAGAAAAGGCATGTCTCAGACCACTCACAGAGGCTGCTCTTGTGAACATCCAGCTCATTCACCAGGTAAAACGTGGTCCCCATCCAGGCCAAGTAAAGAGAGAAAAGCCCTCTCTGTTCAAGATGAAAAAACGAGGCACACAAAGAGTAACACTCCACTATCTTTTGCTCCTACATGTACTCTGCTATGTATCAACAAGCCAAGGGCAAATATTCTCTAAGATCTCAATAGCAAGACTCACCCTGCATCGTTTGCACACACAGATGGTGGCAGGAGGCCAAGGAGCAGCGTTCCTCTCTGGGAAGGGAACGCCAGCACACGGCACGGGAGCACCATGTGTCAAAGGAAGCCTTCCCAAGCAAAAGATGAAAGCAAAAGCATTTTTCCTGATTTTTTTCCTAACGGCTGTCTCAGGATGTAATTGAGCTTGCACATTCAAAGGGAAGATCAAAACAAGCCCAACAAAGCTCGACTGAACTCTCTATTAATAGCTCTGCAGTGTCAGTCAGATACCTGTCTTGAGATGGTGCTTCCTTCTCCTAAATCTCTTAGGCCTTGCAGGCATTTTACCTCTCAGCCTCTCCCACAGCATCCATGCCCTTGTCTGCAAGTGCTTGGAGCTGGAACAGCTTCACTGGCTGCTTGGAAAACTTCTGGCTTGATCAGGAGCCAGGTGGGAGGGAGCAGGACCTCCTTTGGTGATTAGCTTTTCAGAGATCACTGCTCGGTGCCACAATTAGGCATCCAAAATCATTCCCATTCTGCAATCCAACATTTACAAACTAACTATGCTACAGCTCTAAGCAAATTACAGTCAGAATTAGTGAGTTACAAACAAACAAATGATCAACAGGCTTAAGCATTAAATTCAGTCCATGTTTAGCCAATGGTGCTTGATCTCCTCAGTCAGACTGCTGCAAAGTTGTAAAGGAATAAACCTTGGCTTGCTGAAAAATGCCCAAACCAGGATCTGTGTGTGGGTGTTTCTTTTGTGGTTGTGAGCAGTCAGACACCAGAAGCCTCTTCCAGCAGAGCTGGGACCTTTGTTCACTGAGCCACAACTTCGCTGCAGGTGCTCAGTCTTTTCAGGACCTTTGCTGGATATTGAGCATCCTTTTGGAGATGGATGTCAGCATGTGAAAAGCCTTGCCCTGTAGTTATCAGCCTCACAAGTGTTTTTTGTGACAGCTGGAGGCTGCAGGTTACCCACAACTGCAAAGGCTGCTTCTGCAGAGGAAGAAGTGCCTGACCCTGTGCCTGACTGCTCCCCAGAGCTCAGCCCTCAGGTGAAGGCCAACATCAGGCACTGTCAACCCCCTGGGACTGCCTGGGGCATCTTCCCTGGGAACCTGCCACCTCCTCTCTGCCATCCCCCCGACACAAACAGGGAAGTGGGCAGAGCTCAGGCTGCCCAGCACCGGCCAGGCATCCCCAACACATCATGAAGCACCAATACTGGCAGTGCCTCAGCAGCTCCAGAGGTGCAGAAAGTGCACCACTGCACATCACAGAGTGCACATCATAAGTTTTAAACACCAGTCCCCACGTCAGGGGCTGGGCTGGCACCAGCTGTGTGCCCTGTGAGGAGGAGCTGGCTGGGAGCTCCCTGCAGAGATCAGCTTCCCCAGGAGCCTGGCCTGGCATCATTTACCTGGTTGTGGTCGGGCTCCTGCCGCATCTGAGCGAATCTCTCCACGTCCTGCTTCAGCTGCACCTTCTCCCTCTCCAGCTGCTTCTGCGCCGTGCGGAGCCGCTCCAGGTCGAGCTGGTAGGCCGCCTTCTTCACCTGCAGCTCCTCCCGCTCCCGCTCCAGCTCCTGCCTCAGCCTCTGCACCTGCTCCTCGCGCTGCGCCAGCTCGGCCTCGTGCTCCGCCAGCTCCTTCTCCCGCACTTCCCACTCCTTCTCCCTCCTCCGCCTCTCCTCCTGGTGCTGTGTCTGCTGCTTCTTCAGGTTGGCCAGCTCCTGCCGCTGCTTCTCCAGGTTGCGCTGCTTCTCCTGCTCCAGCAGCGAGGTGGGCCGGAAGAAGCTGCGGCTCAGAGCCCGCTCGCTCAGAGCCAGCTTCTGGTCCTCGATGTAGGTGTCCTGCTGCAGCACCACGCCCTGGGAGAGAGGAGACACAGATCACTGCAGCATCCTCTCTGTGGGGACAGGCCCAGCCCTGAAAACCTCGTACTGAACCCCTTCTTCTCCCACCAAACTTGCAGCTCAGCACTGCTGCCTGGTTACCAGAGCATGCTGGCAAAGCAGCTTCCCAAATTGAGGCCAGCTCTGGTTCCCTCAGGCAGCAGCTCATTCCCACAACCTCCCAGCCGGCCCTGGGGTGTCCGGCCATGCAGGGTTGTGACACAAGAAGGGGAGAAAGGGGCAAAGCACGACTGGCAGCTCAGGCAAGTGGTGTGTGGGAGCAGGATGAAGGGCTAAGCCTACCTGCAAAGCACTGAGCAGCTTATGGAGGCTGGTAATGGTTTGGAGGACCTGCTGTGAGAAAACAGAAGCGTTGCTGTTAGATCTCACTGGGTGCAGGGTACATGGACAGCACCCTCTCTTGCTCTGTGTCCCACCAGTGGGTCTGACAAGCTGCACAGCTTATCTTAACAACTCTGCACCCTGCTTTTCCTCACTCTTCCCTTGCAATGACTGTATCAATCCCCAGAATACCAACACATGCCTTGAACATCTCCCAGAAGTGCCTGGCATCACCTTCCTCCCTTCCCTAACTGTCATTGCAGCAGGGGAAGGAATGTCTGCAGACGCACCTCCTGGCACAAAGCTCATGGGTTGTTTCTGCAAACCATTTCCCACAGCATCAGCTTGCTCAAAAACAAGCTGAGTAATTGAAGCCCAGAAGTTCATTTAAAAATTTCAGGGAAAAAACCTCAAGGGGTTAAAAAAAAAAAAAGAAAGCAAACTTTAATGATGTGGACTATTTGTACCCTTCTCCCCCCGCTGACCCATACAGGACCCACTATCACCAGGCAGAAAAGCTGCACTACAGCAGGCACACAAGTGCAGCAGGTGTGTTCTTGGAGGCTTTCTGAAAATACACAAGTGCAAGCACCTCATGCATCAATACAGAGCAAGCTACTTTGGAGTGATGCCCTATCCCTAAATTTAGCCTAGCTAAAAATTTCTCTGACTCTCTCATATCCTACAATTAATTTCAAGAAGAAAAAAGAGCACTTCAGTACTTGCAGTAGTGGAGTGATAGCCAAGTATTAAGAGAACTGCTTCTCATTTTGTCATTAATGCTAATTGGGAGTTATGAATGTGTATCAAAGGGAGAATAGAAGTCTAATTGCCCCAATTCACTGCACCTGCAACATAAAATTAAACTCTCTCTGTCTGCAGATGCTCAATAAATACAGCCCTGTGCATCCTGGTGGTAATTAACCCTTGCTGCTTATAATCAGCACATATCATCTTGCTGGCAAGCAGATGACAATCAGTGAATTCCCTGTCTAAACATCCAAGGTTAAACAAATAAATGACACAGTGGGTTCAGCTTAATGTATTTAAAAGTCTAGATGTGCTTCAGCAAATTAAATGTGTTTTCTTCTACATTATCACCTATTGAGACAAATTCTCTAGCCACTTAAATGAAGGCAACAGCTGAGCAATGGAATCAATTCTTACCTCGTTATTCCTTTTCAGCATGAACATCAAATTAGCATTTCCACCCTATGACAAGATCACAAATTTAATATGAGGACAATGAAAAATCACAGCAAATGTCTTCTGAAGCTGAACTAATGACATCCATTAAACACTCCTCTCCACCTTCCATTTTGAGAGAATTCATGCATGTTTTTATGCCACTTAGAATCATATAGAAAAAAATGTCAATTAGGTATTATTTTGCAGTTATGTGATGGATTGATCCCCAGAAAGCAAAGGTGCAAGGCTGTAGCTGACCTTATCATTTCAGTAACAATGCAAAATTAAACACATGCACTGGCTGACCTGCAGACAGATGGTAGCTAACCTGTACCAGTAAGGACTATAACTGATTTACAGTGGTTTTCAAGTCAGTGGTGCTGGGTGCATACTTCACATTTCATTTTACTTTTAATTTATTAGGATGCACCTAATTGTCAAGACATTTTCAGGCATTTTTCAAAGCTAGAGCTGTCACTCCTGGAATGTGAACTCAGTGGTGGCAGACACACAAACCAAGCTGTACCTTCTTTAAAATGCTGTCTGACTCTGTTCTCCGAAGGTCCTGAGCGTCGTCTCCTTCATCTTTCGCTCCACCTAAAGGAAGAAACCAGCACTGACATCGGTTATTCAACATTTTTAAGGCAGAGATGAACTTGCTCAAGTCTGAGAAATTTAATACAGGAAACTCACATGTTCCACAAAAGCGGACACAGAGCTCTTGACATTTTAACTAAATGAATTTGAGCCCTAAATATACGGAACACGTCAGCACTACCAGAAAAAGTGGATGTGAATTTAGATTAGGGTTGACTTTGGTTTCAGAGAACGTGCTGATAAATTCAGCACACTGCTATTAACTGGTGTTCTGTCTAGCCCCTGTACTGCTGTCTATTACCACAGAATACTTGCTGAGAAGACATGAGGCAGCATAAGAGCAGATGGAGGATGATAACAGAATCATATCAGGGTATATTATTGCAGGTATAGTTTCAATGCCTCTCTTATGCAAGTTAATTTACATCTGGGTCAGATACTGCTGTGCAACACCCTGTGTAATTCAATCCTAACAATTTATCATTAACCTTAGCTATCAGATACCTGGATCTTCAAAGGGACACTCGGCTTCTCTTTCTAACTTCCCCCTGGATGGCTCATATCAGTGCTCCTGAGCAGGACTGACCTGACCTGTGGGGACAGGGGGGCTCTGACCCTCGCCTTGTGCTGCCCTTCTGCTCAAAAGGAGTCACACATCCTCTAGCTCTTGCCAATACTCTTGTACTCCTATTGCCAGCTAAGATGCAGCCCATGGGGAAAACCCACACCTGCAGTGGCAACCTTCCTTCTGCCACTCTTAAAGATAAGTAACTTTACATAAACCTGAATCTGCAGCAGAGTGAAGGACACCACATCTGGTGCAAAGGCCCCCTCCTCCCCCCACCCCTGAGGCTGGCTCTGCTGTTAGAGGCTCAAGTTCTCCTAACAGACCTGCTCTCCTGCGCCACGTCCTGGGACCTTCCACCTCTCTGCAGGAGGAAACTCCTCCCTTCTGCTTTGCTGGAGGGGAGAACGAAGGGGAGTCAGGTTATAAGCCTTGCCCGAGGTTTCACAGGTTGTGAACAGAAGAACTGGAGAGAATGCCAGGTTTCATACCTCCTGGGCAGAACAAATGGGCCCTCCATTCTTTTTCCAAAATCTCCCAAGACCCTACAACTACTGAATTAGAATCAGAGGGTTTTTTCTACAGAAAACTTAGATCTGGGCAACAGCTTGAGGTTGTCCCATTCATCATTGCAACACTGCACAACCCTCAACAAACCCCTCCAGGGTATTTTGTCATCATGATGACAAGGCCTGTGGAGGGCTTTGCAGCTCTCCAGTAGAACTGGGAAAGCCTCTACATAGTTGTCATGTCTGACTGTCTGGAGCTAACACTGCTCCTTTAATGCAGGAGGTCAGACGAGGTCCAACGATGCCAGTGCTGAGACAGACACTAGCACAGCAAAACTGGTTGTATTGGGAGTGTGAGTGAGACCACAGAGAAAGGAATTTGAGGACAGGGAAGTTTCTGATGACTAGAGCAAAGAAAGAGGGCATTGGGAAGCAGCCAACTATGCAGCTGAAATAAGTAGTCACGCATTTCTTTGGGAGAGACTTAATTGGAGGAATAATACATGCAGATGTAGGTGGAACATAAATGCATAGAGAGCAGAGACGGGGAGAAGGTGTTTGATTCAGCAATATCCACATCCATTTGTAAATGCAAGAGCATTGGGGTCCTACTGGGAAGAAAAGTGAAGAACAAAGAAAAGACTCTTAGATATTACAATAATAACATGAAGAAACTAATTTATTGAGAAGTCAAATGCTTTCATGTGGCATATAAGTAAAATAGCAAGTATTACTTAGAGAGAGCACAGAGAGGAGTGAAGAGCTCAGACGTTTTACCCTTGTAGAGCCACAGGTTCTCAGCTACCCTCAATCCACCTGTACAAAGGCTTTTTTCCTAATCTGTGATTTAATCTATCAACTCTTGTTGGAGAGGAATTGTGAAACCCAAACCACCAGCTGAAGTCCTTCTGAAGCAAGAGGATACGATGATGTATATTATTAACAAATTCTGGTGTGCACATACGGAACTACTCACCCTTGGAGGCGTTCATCTGATGACTGTCAAATCCTCCAAAAGTTTCTGCCCTTCTAGGGAGTGAGATGGGGCCAACTCCTCCCTCCTGATCCATGGCAGTGCTGCTGACCTGCTGTCCGAGGGCAGTGCCCAGGCTCCCGTTCACCAGGTCTTGCAGCAGTTCAACTGAAAAAAAGCCCACCTCAGGTTTCTGAGCTATTTTCATCCCTGCCTGAGCTCAGGTCAGAAATTATTTGGTGTACAAAGAATGTAGGTTTCTGTGACAATGACATGAATAGTACACACTGTTTTTGCCCCTGCAAAAACTCACTCTGTCTGACCACTAACTCCAACTCTTGGAGATCTGCACAAGCTTACACCTCCCTCTCATCCTTCAGGCAACCTCCATGTCCTCTGACAACAGCATTTAATAATTTTAGCCTCTCCAAATGTCATACTAGGAAGTACCTTGAGCTTCCACCTACTTTTGCCTTTGTCAACAGAACTGCTTGTCCCATGCACCACAAGTGTCTGATGGAACCCAAGCCACACCCTCACATCTTGCTGAGACTGAAGAACAGCAAAAGGCTGGATGGTCCAAATTTCAGCCAAAGATAAATCCCATGCTGCTCCTGACCCCAAAGCAGGTTCAGTGCATGGTCTCCTTTGTGCTGATTTTCCTGCCCTTTTTCAACATTTCCCAATATCTGCTTCCTTTCCTGATCCTCATGACCTGTCCCTGAGACAATACCATGAGGAGCAGTTTCTCCTTAGCTTGTTATTCTGACAAAGAGAAGTTTCCCTTACAAAACTGGTGCTTGAGAACTGATGCCTTCACTGAAGGTGACCAATCCTAGTTGGTTACTATAATTTACATGTCACACGACTGGCTCACCTTCATTTATTGCAGTTTTCATGATTGCCTCTCCTTTTGGAGCTTCTTCTGTGTTGGCTCTGAAGAGCAGCCTGGAGCCTGGCATCTCCTCCTGCACAGAGCTGTCTGCCATGTCCTGGAAGATCTTCGTCTTCTCCTCCAGCAAGAGCAGGATCTGTTTATCCTTTTGCTGAAGTTGTTCTGTGGGGGTGAAAAGAAAACAGGGATGAAGACAGAAAATAAAAAGTCTTGGCAAGGCAACCTGAGCGATTCCTGAGATACTGGCCCCATCTAGTGGAGCACGACAATATGTGCTGGATTTGGCAGCACAACAGTGCCCTGGGCAATCTGGCACAGCAGGCTCAGAACATAAATAATGCAAGGAAGGCGAGCTGCAAACCAGGACTGCAGTTATTTGCTGGATGCAGGATTGAAAAAACGTCAACAGTTCCATCACAAAACCCAACCCCAAAACCCCCATACATTTTTCCACCATGGCTCCCAGGCCCTGTTCCAGGCAGATTTTACCTTTCAGTCCTCTCACTTTCGCATCAGACAATTTCTTTTCAAACTCAGACTCGCAAGGAACTCCTTCATCTTCATCTCTATCCCTGGACAGGAGAGATGGCTCAGTTAGTACAGGAACACAGGCAGTGCACCCCGTGCCTCACAAGAACAGCTGAGTGTCTTACATGGTGTGCATCGTGTCCTGAATGATCTGTATCCAGCCGTTGCGCTCTTCTTTGGAGCTGGCATGGACTTCTACCATTTCAGGATCCTTTCCACCCATGCTGATCAGGAACAAACCTTTCTCTTCATGAGCAACTTCTCGTACAATCAACTTCTTCAGAGAGATCACAGTGGATTTCTGGTCCTTCAGATGGAAAGAAATGGGTGAGGAGGGTGACCAGAGCCAGCTCCCAGATTCAAACTAGCACTGAAAAGGTTCCAATAAACCACAATGCTGCATCTCTCAGGTTTGTAAGCATTTTCTGAACATGCTGGCTAATCAAAAAAACAAAATAATTTCAGTGGAGTCACACAAAAGGGATGGGTTTGCTTTCCTCCAGCCATTGTAGGAAAAGCAATTTTACCTCACTCCATTTCAAGTAAAGTTTAATTCAACACTGACTCTGTGGTTTTGTAAACTGTACCATACTTTCCCCTGATCTCATTTCCTACTGACCACACTCTTCCTGTCACTAATATCACAGCTCCTAACACTTGGTGCAGCTTCCTAGCTGGCTTCACACACAGCATCTTCACCATCCCTCTCCAGGATGAAGTCCTGTTTTCAAATCCCACAAAACCTCTTGCTGTTCTCAGACTGCTACGTGAGAACTCGTGTGAGGTGATGATCACTGTGTGCTATGGTATCTGTGTCATCAGCCTGCTGGGTTACAATGTCCCCAGGCTGCTGTGTCATCTGCACACAAGTCAGCCCCTCTGTGCTTTGTACCACACGCTACAGCTGGGGTGATCTGGTTCACTAGCAGGACTTGTATGCAAATTAGCTTCCCCTGTGTAGGGCACTGAGCCTGTGCAGAGGGTTGGTGGAACTGGAATAACAAATTATCAGCTTTCAAAATGCTCAAAGAGTGGAAAGGCCACAAGGTTTAGCCAGTCTAGACCATGCCTGGAAGGTACAGCCCAGCAGACTCCATTAGGCACCAGGTTTTCTTTAGCAGGTCAATGTGCCCAGCCCTTTTCAGGGGGTCTGCCCTCAAACCTAATGTTTTTGCTCCTGCACATTGCAAATATATTTCTCTGACATTTATTTTCAAGCTGTTCTGTTGAATTTACTGCCCTGGCATTTCACCTCACTGCCCCCCACAGCAGCTCACAATGTATTTGGACATTTCCTTCTGCTGAGGTTCATTTTTACAATGTTTGCATTATCCTCTCGCCCCCTCCCAGCGCAGCCCCTGCTCCAGTGTGCACAAACTGCAAAGCACAAGTGTTTTGAGTGACAGGCAGGTTTTCAAGGCCAATTATCAGCTGTGCCAAGGCACTGCAGGAAGGGGAGGTGGGGCATGAAGACATGTTTTCCCATCAAAATGAATGGAGTCTGCTCAGCAAACAAAAATGTTCCAAGCAAGAAAATTAAGTTGTTTAGCAGGCAATTGCTGGCTTTGCTGCACAACACAACACAACATCACGGGTCTCTCACATAGGAAAATAAGAGGGAAAAAAGGTTGAAGCCTTACCAGTGAGGCAAAGACATACTTCTGGTCCTTCTCCTGAAGGAACACGAGCATGTCAGAGAGGAGAACAGCCTGGACTTCTGCAAAAGAAGAAGCACAGCAGTGCAGTATAACCACACAACCCACCCCAGAAGAGATTTCTTGTAATGACACCAGTGCTGGGGAGCAGCAGGGCTGGTTTAGCAAATCCTGGAAGCAGGATTAACCTCCTACTTGGCAGAAGGAACAAGGACAGTTCCTGGAGATGCCAGATCAGGTTAGCTCTGAAGCAGCTTTGCATTAAGCAGGACACATCAGCACCTGGGCATCCTGCAGGATTTGCTTTCACCCACTGGAGCAGGGGTGCTCCTCTCCAGCCACATGCCCACTACCAGTTAAGACATGGGCATAAGACATTTATTCAATAGAAGCTCTGTTTTCTCAAACAATCAATATTTCAGCCCTCAAGCAAAATATGTGCACAGGAAGTTTTGGATTTTATGGTTCTCTTGATGAGTGGTTTGCAGGGTGTAAATTATCATGCAATAACAACATTTGTCAGCTGCAGTTTCTTTCCCAGGAAATACTGACTTCAGGAGCCACCAGTAATTCTGCTCTCAGACAAACACAACTCTGAGGGGAGCCTGCGTGACACACAGGACCTGGCTTTCTTTCACTGAAGAAGGAAACACAACCTCAAGCCAACAGAGGATTTTAAATCAGTCTTTTCCCAGAGTACACTTAGAGCCTTCCAAGTCTCCTAATAACATATCATAAAGTTGCACAGCAACTACCAAGTGTAATGCCCCACCCAGACCCCTTGGTACAAAGAGGTTTTGTGTAATGTACTTGGGAAATCTTGTGACAGAAAGGAACCAAACCAAAAACTTAAATCATCCCACGGGTAAATCCTTCCAGTCTGTTTTGGGAAGACAGAATCCATTTCAGATAAAAGAACCACTAAACTTTAAGCAAAGCTGCAAAATGAAATCCAGGCTCTGGGAGGTTGCATATGACTGCCTTTTTCTCTGTTCCACACACTTTGCAAGAGGGAAATGCTAAAACCCTTAAACAAAAGCTCTTCCTAGAATTTTCAGCACTCCATTTCAAATACCAAAAAATAACCTGAATATATGAACGATCTAGTCTCTCCCTGGGTCTGCAGCCTGCCTGCAGGACCCACCTTCCCTGGGAGTTTGCACTGTGGACATGTTTGTGCATTTCTATGACTAAGAAATGCAAATGGAGCCTGTGCTTATCACAATTTCACAACAGCAGCAGAACTTGCTTCATCCACTATCTAGAGGCAGTAATGGTCTCGGATGCCTAGAAATCATCTGTAAACTTCCTGCTTCCAAAAACCTCAAAATAAATCATACCCCATACGGAATTCCACGTTATCACCACCTCCCTGCACAGCACGGCATCAGGCTCCCAGGCCCCATTCATGCCCACAGACCGTAATTTAATCAGCTCATGCTGCAGGGAGGAAGGGAAGCCCAGCCTTCCTGCCAAGCCTGAGGCACAGCCCTGTCTGCTCTTACTGCTACCATGGTCTTTGATGAAAGATTCCTTGGGAGATTCAGTGTTTAATTCAGTGGAGAACTTCAGTGCACAGGACCTTAAGGAAACTATTTCTGCCTGATAACAAACACAAAGCAATGCAAGAAAACACTGACCCAACAAGAGGCAGCTGCAGGGACAGCAGAGCCTCTCCTGAACAGTCTGTGTCAACAGCTCAAGAGGTTCAGGAGCCACAAAAGCCTGGGACATTTCCCTGGATCCCAGTGCAACTGGGATGGTACTGCTGCAGACCTGCCACAGCCCTCAGAGGGAAGGAAGTTGAGGCTGGGTTCCAGATTTAGCCAGCACAGTTCCTGGAACCACGGCACAGGCATGGAGATCTGACTCCGTGCTCTGGGCAACTGCAGCCCCAGTTGTGTCCTCCTGGCCCAGAGCATTCCACAGCAACTCTGCTCCTTGGCTGACACACAGAGGTGTCACTGCCCCCGAGCCCTCAGCAAGCACACAGTCACCAGCAGGAAAAACAGCTGTCACTCCAGAACCCACACAAGGAACTGGAAATGCAATGGGGAGTGGGGGTACAGCAGGGGAAAGCTGGTGTCATGATCTATCACAGCAGAAGAACAAATAAAGGGTGAAGGCACCAATCTGAGGACTAATGCTACACCCAGAGAGAGTGAGCTGCATCCTTCCACAGCAGAAGGCAAGACGCTCTTACCTTTTAACCGGCCAGCTGAGTTTTTTAGTGAAACAGGCCCATCTCGGATGAGTTTCCGATGCCTCAAGTCCTCTCTTGCAAACATCTGGCCACTCTTCATCCTCATGATGGACTTGCTGTCTGTCCGGCTGTAAATCTCCCCAAGACGCATTTTCTTTTCATAATTGCTGACTTTGCTGTTGACCGCAGCAATCACATCTTTAACGAGGTTTAATGACTGAGTCAAGTCTTCATGTTCCACTTCATTTTCTTTAAAAAGGAAACAGAAACATCTCAATTTGACTTTGTGAAGTCTAAGTCCCCAATTTTACTTCCTTCCTCATCTCCCAAGTTCCCACATTATAATTTTAATGCTTAAATGAGACATTTTTGCCCCTTAAACAGAATTTCACAAAACCTTTTACATATATGTAGTGGTTTGGCGTGGTTGAGGCTGGAGAATATTCCAATACACTTTGCATATAAGACAGTAGAGATGAAATGCACAAATTAAACACATATTTTAGCCAATACCAGAAAAAGCAAGCTGGGATACTTTGGAGTCTAGGCATGTTGCACCATAATTAACTACAGACAGACTTCTAACAACTAAATCAAGGTACCTAAACAACTAAATCAAGGTACCTAAACAACTAATCCTAAATGGAAGTATGGAATTGAGTTATCTCATTGCAATGATGTGAGACAACAATAACAGGATTAGCTGGTAAGAAAATCTGCTTCAGCTGTAAAGGATCCAAACTTCACACTGGACAAACACATACGTGCTTAGAATAGAGGAACTGGTGCCTACCTTTGGTGTACTGCAGTATCCTTTGTAAAAGGACTGGGTACTTTGTGATTCTCTGTGTTACCAACAAGATACATTCAGGAATCCCAAGACGCCTCACCAGGGAGCTGCTCATTTTTTTCTAAGGAACAAAGATGAAAATCTCAGTTCTGCAGCAAAACACTCCTGGCAGTGTGAGGAAAGGACACGTTTTTCCCATTGGCTACATGTGTCCTGCCAGGTCCTACCTTGACAAAAGCCTGAAAGCGCTTGTCCTTGGAGTGAAGATCTTTGAAGTAATTGACAGCTTCGTTGTGATGCCCGCAGAATTTGCCGTACGTTTTCTTCATTCGCTCAGCATTCTCCCCAGAGAACTGCAAAGAATGGGACACACAGCTCCAACCTGCACTCAGCTCCTGGGGTGACATCCCAGCAGTGCCTGCCAGGCTCTCTGAAGAACTTGATGAAATCATATTAGTCCAAAGCATGCAAGCAGAGCTCGAGAGAGTAAAGAGCGGATCTGGGGACCTCACTGAGCTCACACCTACAGCAAAATCTGTGACTCCACTCACACGGCTTAAAAGCCAACCACAAAAAAAGTCAAGACAGACAAAAAGAAGATAGAAACTGTGGATAAAGAAAAGTAAAATGGCCCACCCTGAGTTAAACACCAGGTCAGTAATGCAGCCAAGAAACACACTGGGCATATTTTGCTGTGAGCTCCTGCTTACACTCCTGTCTGTGGTCAAACTGTTTTGTGCCTGTCAGTGAATGCTTCTCTTTTCCTCAAAATGAACTAAATTAATTTTCAACAGTGGACCTTCCTCTGAAATAGCAAGAAGTGCTTCAAAAAGCAGAGGCAGAGATTTTTATGTGTGAAGAGTAAAGGTGCCATCAGCTGTGCTTATCTGACAGGCACAAACAGGAGGGAAGGAAAAGCATCTGGCTTCCAGCTGTGTTCTCAGAGCTGCACACATTTTCCAGCACTTACTTGATTCACTAGGATGTCACCTATCCTCCTGATAACAAAGTTCTTTTCACTTTTGTCTGCCAGTGACTCCTTCTTCCTTTCCAGAATCCGCTGGAAAAACTGACTGTGGATGTGCAGCAAGTTTTCCAGGCAGGGAAAGATCTTGTCCACGACCTGCTGATCGTACTGCAGCTCCTTCACCATGGCTGCACTGTACACGTCGTTCATGATCTTCAGGGTGCGGACGTGGTGCATTTCTGTCTGCATAAGCTCTGCACAGGATGAGGACAAGAGTTTGTGGGTTACAGCACAAGGGAAAGTTGCCGTTAGAAAGCAGCTGGGCTTCTCTAACTGGCTTCAGAAAATTTCATGTCAGGGATTGTAACATCAGTCAAGAGTTTAACGTGTGAGAGAAACAGGGGAAGAGGTGTCCCACAGCAGAGAGTTTTGGATGTTGCTGCTGGGGTCTCAACCTTCAGCCCTGGTATCTTCTTCTTCCTAACACCTCACTGCCAGCCTCCACATACCCCCCTTTGGCCATGCAGGATGGCTCCTGAATCCCTCAGGAAAAGAATTCCTAGTTAGCTGCTTGTGCTGAAACCCAGTTTGAAAGTCATAAGCACATAAATGAGGAGAGGCAATTTTTGGTTTTTTTTGATGGCTTCTGGATATGTGAAATTCAGAAAGGCAGCTTTCACAGAATACATTATGTTTGTAGAAACTTTAGGAATGAGAGTTTGGCTTTTGAGGAAATCAAAGCAATGTTACTATTCACTAACTAAACTTTCCAAAATCCATGCATGTGAGTAGATCAAGGAGCTGTTTACAGTGAGTGAAAAGTGAAGGCGCAGATGTCTCACCATAAATCACATCCTGCCGTTTGACAACATCTTTGTATTGCTGCTGTAGGAACTTGCTGTCCACTACTTGGCTCCAGGACTCTGCCTCCAGCAGCTTGGAATCTAATTCCAGGTCTCCCATGAGCTGTCCTTCATTCATGTCTGCACCTTCACAAAGCAATATTAAGTGCCATTAAGATGTGGGTAACTTGTCCCATTTGAGATTCCTGTCTAATTATTCAGGTTTAGGCTTTGTCAGTCACTCCACAGACATCACACACATTCTCCTTTACTGACACAAATGCTGACACACCACATAAAGACTAGTTATGGAAAGCACTTTTAAAGGTTATTCCCTAGTTTCCTGTTCACCATTTTCACATAGACCAAATTCTAGCTCAGATAATGTATTCCTAATCTGCCATGCAACGACACTACAGTTAAATAAAAAACCACAACAGAAGAGGAAATGTTTGTCCCTGAGCTAAATTCCAAGTAACGGAACTACAACTGAAACCTTCTAAATGTTTTTCCATAATTCAATGAGCTAAAGAAATTACTGTGTGGGGCTTTGTTTTAGTTTATCATACTAATATTCTGAGATTAAAATAAATGCATTTTAATTGTCCATTATAAAAGAACACAATTTCTGAAAATGGATTTTCTATTTCTGGAGAGCAGCACTGAGACCTTCCTTCTCCTATAAATGCCACAGAGATCTCTTACCTTCATCAACCAGTGACTCCATGGATTCATTAACCCGGCTGATTTTATGTAAAGAGTCTGTTGACTGCGACAGGAATTTCCAAGTGTGTATTAAGCTGTCATCGTTCCCAACTCTGCAGAAAAACAGAACACAGAATATTGTTTATGACAAAAACCCAGCCAAATGTACTTTCAGATAAGCAGAATAAATGCATTTTAAATCTGAATTGAAAAACAAAGCCAGCACTGCACAATTACCTACAGAAATGTGCTTTTATGAGTTGTTTACTAACTACCTAGTGGAGCTCAAGAAGCTGTAAGTGCTACAGTTGTGAGTAACAGTGCTTTCCATAAAGAACCATTCCTGAGGTTTTATAGTTCGGATAACTCCATTCCAGTCATGTCCCATCCTCACTGCCTTTGGAGCAAACAGTGCCAAAAAATGCAACACCAAAGGCTATCCAAGAGTCCTTATCACTAGCTCTGAGAAAGATCAGAAAATGGACTGAAATTAAATTCTCCATGAAGAGGGACATCCAAAATTCCCAGAATACGTCAGTCCCCACGAATACCTCACATGCTGAACTGCTCAATATGCAAGTATGGTAGGAACCATAAATTAGATTTTCTTCTATTTTTTTTGTATAATGTAGACTAAAAACAGGAAGACTGCATCTCTGTGCCCTCACCCTCTTGTTATGGACACAAAAGTTGATACCATATCTGAACTGCAAATGTGTGCTTGCAACAGTATCTGGCCCAAGGCAAGGGAATTCCTTCCTAGGAGCCCAGAACATCCCTGTGAAGTGGCCTTGAATCTACCAGGCCAACTCAGCTGTGCCTCTGAACTCCTGCCATGGCTAAACCAACTCAGACCCCTAGATCATGCAGTAGACAACTGATGGCATCATACAGAACATGGCTATTTCTCTGTTTGTGACCCCTTTTGTACCTTTAACGCAAGTCACAGCACATGAACTTATTTTCAGTGAGACCTGGATTTCTTTACCTCAGCAGCATCAGATAACACACACACACAGCGTCAGGTGAGCAGGGGGGAACCTTACCCTGCAATGTTCTGTATGGAGACACTTTTGGAGAGAGCAGTGGGCTGCTGTGACCTCCTGTTGTTGAAGGTGGAGGTGACGGTGCTCTCCTCAGGAGTGAGGATGGCGGAGCGCGGCCGCTCCTTCGGCTGCGAGCCTGGAACAGGAGGGTGAGAGAACAGTCAGCCCATGGAAACACCTTAACCCCTGTTAATTGGCACGAGGATGACTTAAAAGGAACCAGACAATGAAATTCACTGCCTTTTCTTTCCAGAGTCATCCCCAGGGGATGTCAGCGGTCGGGAACAGCCATAGGAAGGGAAGATCATCAACCCCTGTACAGAAGTCACTGCACTTTGCTTGAAATACCCAAGCGGGACCTGCAACTCCAGAAACACCCCTGGGAAACTGAAATTAACTGTTTTGATAATTAATCACGTCACCTCCATTAATCACAATCCACCCACCCGGTTGCCTTTTTATTTCCCTGGGCCCATAGTCATATAAATCGTGCTGTTTCTGGTCTTTGAGATAAGATTGCCCTTATCAGTATGTACCACAGACAAATGATAATCCTGATTTCATTATATCATCACATACCTTTAACTAATCTGTTCATATTAATTCCAGATTTTTCCTTCTTCAGATGCATTTCTGCTCTCTGGAGCATCACCTCTTAACTTCATGATAAATACCACAGTGATTATAACTGTATTATATAATGTGTGTTTCCATACAAGCTATCATTTCTCTTATCAAAGCTTATCACTGATGCTTATCAAATCATGGCCCTATAAAACCCATCTGGGCTATTTCACACCTGTTCTTTATCCTTGGTCACCCTGGGTCACTCTGCAGTGCAGTGTGCACCTCAGCAAAGTCAGAAACAGTTTTGCAGTATTCCTCCTATTCAAAATTAAACTATTTTCACTACCTCAAAGCCCAAGACTATTTAATTAAAACAAAAAAAATTGTGTTTTGAATCCTCTCCACTTAACACTCATAGTTGGATTCTTTCCCATGTCAGACACCCATGAACATAGGCTGCATCTTCCAGATGTTGTGACCTTAACAGGTATAAGCATTCAGCAAGCTACAACAGACAAGTGATTTTTCTAAATCTGAGATGATTTTACATTTCCTTAAAGCTACACAGACACAGCAGAAGGGAGTGAACTCTGTATAACTTCAGTACAACTTCTAAAGTCTCAAATACTGCTTAGCATGCAGAGGATGCTCTCATCCCTGCTTTGTTAAAAATTTATTTTTCATAATATCAAGTATCAGTTGTCAGAACAATTAAGAACAGCAGACAAAGACCATTCCAAAAGCAGAGAGAAAGAAATTGTCTTACTTTTGTTTCTCATGGTTACTGTGGGTAATGAGGAGGTATCGTGTGCCTGCAGCATCCCTCTCTGTGGCTGAAAGAAAAATGAAATTCACTTTAATTTCTTCCTCCCTTCTCCCAGAAGGTTGTGCCATGTAATTAAAAAAAAAGCTGATATTTTTCCTGGAGCCTTTCAGTGTATCTATATTTTTAAATATATTTTTTATTTTCTCTGAATGAAATGGGCAAAATAACAGATGGGGAAATGTGCAGCAAATATGAAAATGTTAAAGTGATGACAATACTGGAGTGAACTGAAATCATAATTGCACAAACATTATTTAGCTTGGAGAAGCAGGTTCCTTGCATTTGGGGTAAGCACAAAATCTGTGTGCTCTTCATATAAACAGTCTGTGCGTTCTTCATATTTAACAATCTTCATTATGTGAAAGCTTCAGCACCAGGGCTGAAGTTCTTTACAACAAACTGGAAACTTTGTGATGTGGTTGAAAATGTTTTATATATATTTTTTTTTTTCAGTAGCGTAGATGAACCTTACCTTCATTTTGACCTTTGCACAAGAAGCAAAATTCTCCTTACAGCCTTTGTGAACAATTGCATTACAGTCTGTAAAAAAAAAAAAAAAAACAACAAACCAAAAAAACAACAAATTAAATGAAACTCCACAGAAAACAGGTCAGTTTTTTGCTGTTTGTCATCTGAACTGTTAACTTAAACAGCTGAAAATTATAACTTTCAGGCACCATTGTGGTTTACACAAGTAGCTACAAATACTGAGAAAGAGAGGCTGCTTTCCAGGATCATTAGCCCTTTGTTTGGTAGTAACATTTCCTCACAGAATTTATCAGGAAATTCTGTTTAAAAATCAATGCAAGGTTGAGTTGCCAGGGGTATTAAATTAAAGGAAAAAAAAAAAAAGAAAGAAAGAAAAAAAAAAACAACACAACAAAAAAATCCACAAACAACCCCAAAAAACCCAAAACAAAACCAAAAAACCCCAAAAATCCTGATGGCATTATCTCTCTGAAAGTAAGGTGGAAAGCAGAAGCAAGAGGCAGAAACAGAAACCAATTGTAGGGCAAATATTTCTCTGAAAAGACAAATACTGTTCTCACCAAGACAAGAATGATGAGCTCTAAAAGACAGGAAGAGGGTGGGGAAATTCATTTACACAAACTCACACGTCATGGATAAGATCAACAACACAGAACCCAAGTGCTGCCCTGCTGCAGGGTTACCAGAAAAGGTAACAGGAGCAGCATCTGTCAGGGATCCTTGAGGTTGGGATTTCCTGCTGGAAACTGAAGTTTTGGTCCAAAACCATGACATTCACCAATGCAAACACCATCATCCTTTAACACCACCTGGCACATTATGCTTTGCTGCATATATGCCAGAGCAAAAGCTGGGTGGTTTGGTTTTTTTGGGTTTTTTTAATACCCTGAGTCTGCCCATGATCTCTGCCAGCAGATTTCTGGGAGTCAAAGTTTTCAAAGATGATTAAAACTTTTTTTTTTTTTTCTTTTTTTTCCTTGTAAGAACTGAAAATTTGGTTTCAGGCTTTAACTCTTGGCAGATGAAAGATCACAGCTCAAGATGAGATTCAGCAGCTCAGAGAAAAATATTTCCACTCATTCATGACAACACTACCGGAGATAATGAACTGTATTTTACATGTACGTTACACTCTAAGTGTGAAGTTCTGAATTATTTCTTGAAGTAGAGAAAAAGGAAAAAAATCTATGTCCAGAATGACAGAATATGCTCACATTTCTAGAAACTCTTACACTTGGGATGACTCAATAAAAGCCAGTAATTCTGATATTTTGACAGAGATAATGTCAAGGATATAGGGTACTACTATTCTGACAATGTCTCACAATTTCCTGTGTAATAGAAAACGGAACAAAGCAACCCAAAAAACTCTTGCAAAACCCACAAGCTCTGTAAGTTTCAGAAAAGAAAGAGGAACAGAACCTGCTCCTCTGGTGCATGAACAGAGGCAGTGAGACAATTCAAAATCATGAAATTCACACTCAAGCCTTGAAAGCCTGAATTCAGCTCTTTAGTGTGTACATTTGGCAAAAAAAAAGGAATTTTTATCTTAAAAAATCTGGTTGTATGGACTTTATTCCTCCAATTCAATTCTTCAGCAAGAAGAAGTTCCTAACTCCTCTGTGTCACTTGTATTAATAACTAAATCACCCAAAACCTTATTTTCTGCATCACTGATCACAAAAAAAGTAAAAAAGACAAGGCAGAAAGCTACTAAAATTAGGCTTTTCTGCCTGCCCATTTGTTTTAGCATTGAGTAGATGCTTCAGCAAGCTGGGGGACATCACTGAAAAGATGAGACATTGATTTAAAATATCCAGTGCTTTAAAAAGCATTAGAAGTCATTCATAGGTGAGACAGTGCAGTGGTGGTAGCACCAGCCTACAACAGCACAGGAACATCAGAGCCTCTGCTGCTGCTTATCCATTATTTCAAAATGATCTGAGGTTGATTTTAAGATGCAGTGGGGAAAAAGAACCACTCTGATGTGAGCTCTCAACTTAGACCATCACCAACATTTTTTTATGACATTCATTTTCTGCCCAGCACAGAAAATTACAGTAATTTTCCATCATACCTTGAAAACAAGGAAAGAACATCTGTGCTAAAACATATGACATTCTGGGGTTATTTTAACTCATTATCACCTAGAGCATTAAACTGGGATATATTTGATTTTCTACGTGGTTTCAGAAGCTGTTAAGAAAGTCAAGTGGGGAAAGGGAGAGGATGCATTTGAGAGTTTGTAATTGTCCATGTTTTACATTTCCCATCAGGCTGACACAGAGTGTGTCTCAGACAAACAACTCTGCTGAAGTCTCTTCCAGGAAACTCAGAAGTGTCATTTGGGATTCAGCTGGCTGCTCCTTCCCCTGCTCACATCTACCAGCAGGAAGAGAAGGCTCCAGCCTGGGAGCAGTTCCCATCGTCGCTTTGACTCATTTCTAAGCTAGTGGAGTCAAGAATTCCTAACAGTGAGGAGAGGAAAGTCTTTTGCACTGAGTTATAGTGGGAAAAAATGGGGTTTGTCTGCATATTCTATAGCTTTGGGTTGCTGCATGAACCAAGCAGCATTCTGGTCTTGACCACACAAACACTGCTGACCTTATCAAGCTATGGGCTTGAGAAACCGTCTGATAAGAAATGAGAACAAAATCCCCCATCGGTCAGAAACCCTCAGTGAGGTCCCCATCCTGCCTGCCCTGTGCTGCACGTCCTTCACACGCACACAGGTAATTGTTATTTGACCTGCGATGCAATTTCTTGTACAAAAGGAGCAGAGGGTCAGTATTTCCTTTCTGTACCATGTGGTTCCACTGTGGGCTCACCAAAGCAGTATTTCAGAGAACTAAAGCAATACACCAGAGATAGGTGAGACTTTTTTTTTTCCTCCACTGGAAATAGAAGCCACGATCCAAGCCAGCCACTACATGCAGCAAGTTCTCCTGACTGATAGAGCGCAATGAGGGGTAGAAAACCCCATGGCCTGCTGTGATGGCTGAGCTCAGCTTTAGGAAAGAGATTTCAGGACACCTCCATGCAGCCACAACTCATTTCTATCCAGTTTCCACAAGGCAACACACTGCTCCATGAATCACTATCTCCAAAGTCTCCCTCCCACCTTACATCCTCAAGCAAAAGGAAAATAAAGTGTAAGATTTGCATTTTCCATGCCAGATTCAATGAAAAATAAAAGGAAGGGGGGGAACCCCCAACTTACTTGCACAGTAGTACGAATCCTTATTGAAAGGCTTCATACAGTGGTAACAGGTTGCTTGGGCTACAACGGAGGTTGCAGTGAAGAGATGTCCATTCAACAGCTTCTTATCTTTTTCCTTTTCCTTGGAATCTTTGTCCTTCTCTTTAGTCTTCTCTTTATCTTTCTCTTTTTCCTGCCGAGACAAAATGACCCAAAGGCTCGTCACTGGGCAGAGGTCTCTTCCCTAGTTACAGATTGCTCAGTGTTTGCCTTTGGCAGGGTGAGGGTATTGATTGAGGTGCACCTGAACAATGGCCATGTGTCTGCACAGCTCTCCCTTAAAAAAGGCCCTGGGGAAGCGGATTTACGGACTATTGACTCACACAGGTGTCTCACCACTGCAGATGACAGTGAGTCTGTTCTGAAGGCATCTATTTCCTTCTACTTCTGTTTTATACTTGCTTGGTTTAATGATTTTACCTCTTTTCTTTTTCTGGGCTCTCATCAGCCTCTTCAGCAGTTTAAATAAATTGTGTTAAATACAAATACCACATGAAGTGTGCATCAGACTTTCAACACAGTTAGTTTTTAAGGCCAAACCATAAGGCTTGTGATTTGCATCTGCACTTTTAATGGAGAACACAAGCTCTTCCTCAGTGCCTCTACAGCCTTACTGCCAAAATATTTCCACCTCTGTTTTCCTTCCAACTAGCAACTTTTTCAACAGTTACAGGCAACCCCAAGTAACTACATGAAGCTTTTTGGCAAAATAGATCTTTTACAAACTCTCGATCTACGGCACCACAGAAAGGCTGGGGAACAACAGCAACACCATAAAAGACCCTCTCACCTTCCACAAGCCATGACTCAACCTCTGGGCTACTCAGCTTTGGAAAGAAAACAAGCACAGACAGCTTCTTCAACTTTTAGCAGAGTTTTCGCTTCTTTTCTATCTCTACCTTAGACAGAGAATACTAAATACTAAAAATTTGAAACATTTTTCCCTGCAGCCTTTCATGGATTTTGAATTCTTCCAAACAATTTTTAAAGGAAACTCCACAGAAAAACTCTGAATTTAAATCACAACAGCTTCTCGGCTTTCCATGTATCAACCTACAAAATGCTTATGATACAAGTCAGCTCCAGGTCTGTACTTTTAACTGTTGATGCAAATTTCCTGGCATCTGAAAGAGAAACTTAACCAGAAACTGGTAAAGCTTATCAGCTTATCTTTGCATTTTGTTACTTATTCGCCACATGCCTTTTGCCTAATACTGTTTCAGCCTGAATATCAGGGAGCTGCAGAGCTGCCCATGTGAGCAACTGCCATGAAGTGACTTAAAGAGGGATGGAGCTCTGCAGCCACTGCAAGAACTGTTGAGCCCTGGACGACACAGACAGAGTGAATAACTCAGCCTAAGGACTCCTCTCCCAACACATCCCAGGCAAAACGCCAGTGCCGGAGTCTCTCCCTGCAAAGTGTCATAAACAGAAAATCTATTTACTGGCCCCAAACGCTGTTTTGTTCTGCAAATAAGCAAAACTAGAAGTATTACCATATGGAATATTCCTGTCTGAAGCAGAAAACCTGCCAGAGAAAGTCTGCATTGCATCACATCTCCGCCTCCTCTGAGCCATCGGCTTGGCTCACAGCACCCCACAGAAACCTCCACAGCCCCATTTTCCATCCGCTGACCTGCCCATCTTTAACCACATCCAGCCTGGCAGGATTCAGGAACTGAAAACTCCGCATTTTAGGCCTGGGCTGATGGTACGAAGTCAATGCCTGGAGTTTTGCTCTACTGCCAAGCCTTGTGAAGCTCCAGGAGAAAAGATCACTCTAAGCTCAAGACAAATCTTGTGACCCTCATGCAGAAAGGAGATTTCTCATCCTGTACCTTAAACCTACCTGAAGTTCACTGCAAGACCCAGGGCTTCTGAAGTCTAATTTTAATTTCAATTAAAGCTCAACAGCCCCAGGAAAAAACAGGAAATTGGTGCACCACTTTCAAGGAGGAAACAGCAAACTCCACACAAGGGCTGCCAGCCATTCGTCTGAAGGACAAGGTCTCACAACAAGATTTTTTCCAGCTTTTTCTTTTTTCCTGCGGCAGTTACTGGAACTTTATTTAAAGAAGGACTGTAGAAACAAGACTATTTTTGTGCTTTTGGAGCTGCCAGTGAGATTTGAAGCCCAGCTGTGTGGCTGAACCAATGGCCAGAGCAGATACCACGACAGGCACCGCGGCCACGCCGGCGGCAGTGGATCCCTCTCCCCTGGAACCACACAGCTCTTACCTCCCAGTGCTTAAGTCCCACCAGCTTCACTGTTATCTGAGGTACTTCTGAGAATCTATTCCACTTTATGGACATCCTTCCCCCCGGGGCAGGAGAGCTGCTCCCCACCAGGAGCTGCTCCCCACTAGCCCATGGCGATGCCGGAGGCTGCAGCGGGGTCAGGGACGGGAGGCACAGCACGGAGGAGTTGAGCAAAACGGGGAGGGGCAGGATAGTTGCTGACTTCCTTAAAGTTGATTTTTTTGTTTCTTTGCTATTGCTTTCATCTTGCCCTACCTTAGCTTCAACTGCTAAAAAAACCCCCAAACCAATACTAAAAACCAAACCTATACAGGCAGGAAAGGATGTGATTAATATTTTACAAGTTGCGAGTCAATAGAAGACCACCTATTTTAAAGGTAGAGGGGAGTAAACCAAACACTCTGTGATGTTTGGGGTACAGAAAAAGTGAATTTTAACATACCTCAGCGTTGCTAGGTAGTACTTCAGCAAACAAAGTGCTGCAGAAGTTGCCCAGACAGAGAGGTTTTGTGTTTGAGCTCCTCCTGCTCTGCAGGTCACATATATTCCTTGTCTCCTAACCCTTTCAAACATTTGCAACTCCTACCCATATACCCTGAAATGCTGCTGCTGGCCCAGCACTGCCTTATTACTATGCAAGGCAATGAAAAAGAGAAATTACTCATGTTAATTGTTGTAATTTCTCAGAAAGTCTCGACCAAAATGAAAAAAGAAAGGAGGGTTTTTTTCCCTGAACTGACAAAGATAGAGACTTTGCAAATATTAATCAGGGCACTCTGCTAATAGCAAGAGATTCACTGATAATCCCAAATAACACTAAGTACATCCCAGGAAGGGGTAAATTCACACCAATTTCTATCAGTATCTCCTCCAGTTAATCTCTAAACACCTCTTTATTTTAAAGGGTTTTTTTACATAACACTCCACATTTTCCAAAAGAGTTGTTGCTGTTAGTAGGCTCAGAAATGCTTTATTTTACTTTATTTCATCAGAGAAAACTGCATTTCTGAAGGAGATGAGTAAAACTGACCCGGAAAGACACTGAAGCCTCCTGGCCTCCTAACAGCCCAAAACTTAACTTCCTCTATGTCAAACTTCTTCTTTCAAGGTCTGTTGTTTTGCTGGCTTTGGTTTTAACTCTTACAGGTTTTTCTGTCTGCAACGCTTCAGAGAAATCAGTGTTCCAGTGAAATTTTTGGTCAAACTATTTAAATGTACCAGTAGAGCCTTAAAAAGGTACATAATGCAAACATTCTACCATAAGCAGACATGAAAGTGTAACTTAAATGATATTTTGGCTTTTACTTAGGAAAAGCATGAGAGTTGATACGAGCCGCAATTTTCTCATGTAGTGCATGTTATGGCTGGGATTTTGGAGCAACTCTTTATCAACATTTTCAGATACAATCATGGAATTAGTGAAATCAAACTGCACTGAGCAAATATCTCAAAGTACTGCTGTTACGTTTTCTGTCCCAACAAGATCTCTTTCCTCTCTCTCCAGTTCTTCCTTTAGAGATTATTGACATTAAGTGCAAGAACCAGTTAATGAATTTCCATTCTCACCCACAGACTGTGCAAAATGCTCCTGAACTTCTCACTGGTGTTTCCACAGAGGTTTCTACATAAACAGATTTATTTTTTCAACACTGTACTTCGTAGCAGGGAAGAGCATTGTCCTAAAGCTACTCAGCAGCAGCTCTGAGCCACTGGCACTTGTGGCTATTTTGAAAGACAGATCCATAACGAGAAACTGAGTGTCACCACAGCTCTCAAGGGCCTTCTAAAAGTATTTACCGACACATTAACTACACATTACCTAATGAGACTGTAAAGTCCTCTGAGCTTCTGTCAGACAGATGAATTGAGGTGAGATTCAAGCAAAAAAACCCCCAAAAAAGCCAAGAAAATCCCCAAACATATATTAACCTTCAAGGGACAATCTAAAGCAACAACAGCCTGTTGGTGTGAAGTATTTAGCATTAATGTAATTATTTCTGTAATCAGTAATATTCTCAGGAAAATTCAGCTGTAGTGAGCAGGGTGTAATTTTCAGCAAATCAAATTGCAGGGTTTCAAGGATGAAAAAATGGGAAAAATATAAATATTGGCCATCACTAAAACCCCCTGATTGAACAACTTCTCCTGCAGTGCAGAGGAACTTTGTGGCAAAAGTAAAAAAATTATGAAAAGACAATACAGCCTTCAGCAGCCAGCCCCTTCTTACAGCTCCTGTCCTTGTTTTATTAAACACCTCTCAGGTTCTGTAAAAACTAGACTCATTAATCACTACAAAGCCCTAACTCATGCCAGGGCAAAATTTATTGTCTCTGGGGAAACAAGTGAAAATATAGAATCAAAAAGGCTGGAAGAGACCTTTAAGATCATCCAGTCCAAGTGTCCCACCCAGCACTGTCACTGTAACCCAAATCCAGGAGCACTTGGCCTTACTGAGGCTCATACAGTTGTCCCTGGGCTCAGTTTTGGGGTGCTAAGATTTCCCATGTAGTCAGTTCATATCACCACACAGACATTCCTGCCCTTACTGGGGAAAAAAAAAAAAAAAGGAAAGTAAGAAAGTAAAAAAAAAAGTAAAGAAAAGAAAGTGAAGCAAAGACTTAAACACAGAACTCATTTCTGCTATGGGCATTCCACAAACCACAAGAAGCACTTACTTTGCTCTTCTTGCTGCTGGACATTTTATTCCTGAGGTAGCTGAAGGTGCGGCTGACTTTTGTTACACCTTTACCAGCAGGGACACTGCTGCTCTCTTCAGATATGCTAAAATAAAAAAACAACATTAAAGTTGCTTTTATTTTATTTTTCTCCTACTCAAAGCATCTATTAAATGGTTCTTTTTAAAGGACAAATGCATTTATTAGCCAATACAGTCTAGGTGCTTTCTGGTGTTTTACCAGAGAACAAAAAGTGAAGACAAAATGCCAATCCACTCATTTTGAAATAAATTTCAAGGAATTCTCCTATCTGTTTTCACGCCATAGCACCCTCTGCTGCTCCCCTTGTCAAATAACCAGGAACCATTAATGCTGTAAAGAACCATTTCACCCAGAGAAAGACATCTAATGAACTCTGAAAAGGCAGCAGTGAATGTCTTTAACAGAAACCACACTGTCTGCAAATCCTCCCCTGAGAAATGAGAATACCAATACTAAGTAATAAACCACAGCGGTTATGTATATTAATTGAGGAATTTTTAAAATCCCAGATAATTTTTGCCAGTCCTTACATGCACAAGCTTATGACTTCTTCAGCTATGACAGAAGAATAAGGAAACTATTATTGCATTAAGGATGCATGGTTTGTCAATTCTAAGTATAACACAAACCAAAAGGAGAACAGAAATACAAATTAAATCAAGGAGGAGAAAACAGCAGTGAGCAGAGGTGGAGAGCCTCCCAGTCACAAAATAAAGCCAAAGCTGACAGTGGCACAGAGATCAGACAGCCAGTGCCAGCAACGTCCCTCCTCCAGGGAAGCACACAGGGAACACTGTGCAACTTGCAAGGATGAAAAGTAACATATAAAAACATGATTGTTTTGGCCTTTGTTATAGAGAGAATTATCCACAGGGAGAAAGCATAACTTTTAGTGTAACATATAACTCAGGGTAAACAGACAGGTAATAGAATCTGGTGTTATTAGCTATGAATAAACAGAGCCTTGTTAAGAGGTGAGACTTAGACTTTCATATTCTGTGATCTAAAATATTCTTCAGCCTTTAGAGATACAGGATTGATTTCCACAACTTCTGATGCCAGCTGAAGTGCACTGGTGCCAGGAAGGCTTTAGGGTGTCTGTGTTGGAGCCCAGTGCAGGAGTCCCCCCAGAAGGGGCAGGATGTCCCCAGGGTCCCCAGGATACTGTACCTCTGCACGGAGGAGCCCATGGAGCTGCCCAACGACTGCGCACCTGCAAGAGATGGGAAGGGAGAGGGGTGACAGGTTAGACTGCAGCCTCAGCCCACTGATTCCCAAAAACATCATCTGCATATTGGGATAGTTCAAGAGGAAAGGGAAATGTTTTCCAGAAGTGGGTGTTTAGAACAGATTTCACGTGCTGGGGATAAAGCCTGTTCCCTGCATCCTTAGCTGCTCTCAAATTAGATGCTGAAGTGAAAGCCTGTTTAGTATTTTTATCACTCTTCAGCTATTAAGTAAAGGCCATGCAACTGTTAAATTTGCTGGTAAATCAGGGTGTCTGAATCATAATTGCCAATTCAATGACAATAGGTATAAATGAGAATCATTCTGAGACAATGCTTTTACTTATACTCCACTAGAAAGGATCTATTGTACAGCACATCCGGGTTTCATGTAGAAAACTTTTCTCCTTGATAAAATTGTAGTTCATTTTCCCATCAAAATCCTGAGGCACTTCATAAAGAGTAAGGGAAACAAGGGAAGCCTTATTCTGTTTTCCACAAAACGTTACCAGCCTGGGGCTTCGTCACGAAACACTGCTTGAGGAAAGGCTGAATTTCAACACGAAGCTGAAGCCCTGCCAGTGGCACCAACTCTCTTTACACAAGAAACCTGCTTGCACAAGGCATTTGGAGCAGATCTGGGTGCTGACACCATTTACCAGAACCATATAAGAACACTAAAAAATCAGGATGAAATGATCCAGGACAGAGGGCTCACTCTCAAGTAACTGGGCTTGCCAGGACTCCAAAAAAACCTTAATAAAAGTACAGTTTGCAGCTCTATCTGAAGTTCAAGAAGCAGCGTGACTGTCACCTTACTAAGCTTGTGCATATATACTGCAAGAAAAACAGCATTTTGGCTCAAATTCTCTTAATGCTAAGGGTGAATGCAAAAGAGCTACTTGCCATTAGAGGCAAAGCTGGCCCTTTACCCAAAAGCAGTAAGAGCATTCGGAAAAACTGTGTATACAATACTAGGCTTTAAATACAGATTTTCTAACCACTGATTCAAGTGCCAACACAGTCTGAGACAGAAATATCATTTCTTCATATTGAGAAACTGAAATACAGGCATACCCTGTTACCTAAACCCTGCTTGGAGAGCTGCGTTAATATTTTCCTTGCAAAATCTTTCACCTCATTAATGATTTATCCCAACTACACCAAAGTTAGTAATACTGTAACACATGAAATGAAGTCTACTATTCAATTTCCAATAGTGATATTATATTTTTATAATATAAAACTACTCAAGTGCCTACTAGGACGACATAAGTAATTTACAGACTCCCAAATCTTTGGTTAAAGCTCCAGTTCCATAACTCTGGTTCCTGTTTCAGTTCTACTTTGCTTTTAATCTGGGTTAGACCTCCCTAGTCTTTCCTTTTTTTTTTTTTTAAAGAGTCATCAGTTTGACTGGATTTAAGATTCCACAAACCTTTTTGTTTCTTTGCAGTTAACACCAGAAACGTGAACAAACACTGAACCAAGAGCTGCAATAGTTTGATTTTTGTGACTGTTTTTCACTTGAGAAAATACACTGCATTAGAACTACAATTACATATCATTTATCTTTTACTTCAATAGTTGTTCCATCTTAAAAAGAGAGGATTCTTGGTGCTGGCAGGCAAACTGGATCCAGTGAAGAATTAAAGTCTGTTTATGATTTCATATTTTAGATTATAATATAACAAAGGATCAACACTGATGCAATCTGTAAATCCCAGAAGATAAGCATGGAAAAAGACACATCTTCTCACTTCTGGTCTGTTTCTGAAGTAGAACAGAGGAAGGAGAGCTTATTTTCATAATGTTTTTGTTTCCCGTCATGATCAGGAACAAAACTGAAATCTGACTTCAGAACCCACAAAAAGTAAGTTTTTGTTTCAAAAGCCAGAACTGCTACCTATGTCCAGTGAACCTGGGCTAGCAATTTGCTGTGTTTATCTGAACACCTTTTAAGCACCACTCAGAAAAATTAATTCATAAGGTAGCTGGACTTGAAATAACTCAGCAAGATCTATTATGCAGAAAGCAGTGACTGGACTAGGATGTAGAAACCAGCTTGCAATGCTTTAATGCT
This sequence comes from Sterrhoptilus dennistouni, assembly GCA_013397095.1. Classification (NCBI taxonomy): domain Eukaryota; kingdom Metazoa; phylum Chordata; class Aves; order Passeriformes; family Zosteropidae; genus Sterrhoptilus; species Sterrhoptilus dennistouni. The sequence goes on along the minus strand of VWZU01016196.1, from coordinate 1,983,911 downwards.
GTTAGTAATTAAACTTTCATGGCTCAAGAAATTCAAAGGCTTTATAATAACTATCCAGCCATCTGAAATCCATGTATTAAATATGTCACCAAACAAACATCAACTAATTCTCCATTTACTAAAGAAAAAACAGCCATGGAGAGGTTGAGAAGTGGTAACTGAAATGCACATGCAATCTCAGTGTTCACACATCCATCCTCTTATGAGAAATGAACCCTAAAGATGTGAATAAAACAAACTGGTCTGGGATTACTCCATGAAAAACGCCCATTGCCAAAGCAGCCTCAGAAAGAGCTGTGGCTAAATCAACCTTTATAAAGTCTCCACAGTATCCTCAAACATGTAAAGAAAACAATATCATTGTTTGAGACAATATCTGACATGATCTTAAATGACCATCATTAACAGGAGCACTGTTGAGGGAGAGAAGATAAATTCTGGCTACTGTGAATGTCCTCTAAAATTGTCATACCCTAACATGAATGTCAGGTATTGGATGCTTAAAACGAAAAATAAATAATAATAAAAGAACCCAAATGCTTAAAGGAACAAAACTCACCAAACAAACATACAAACACCAAAAAGTTTGCCTAAGGATATTTTTTACTGTGGGGCACCATATGAATGCACAGCTGTGTCTTTGCAGTTCACTTTGTGGGGACTACGAACTGTGAGGTTTGTCAAAAGCAGAAGAAAAGGACAGAATAATGAGGAAGGAGGTTAAATATGGAAGTGGGTATTATCACACCTGGGCACAGGACTTTCCTGAAGGAAGGGACAAACCCACAGTGAATTCCAGGAATGGAAAGGAGGAGACTATAGATATGTTCAATGTGGATGGTGTGGAGATTGTTTTAAATTCAGGAAGCAACCAAAATCTATTGGACTGGAGAGCAATTTCCCCCATCCCAGTAAGGACACAAGGAATGTGTCTGGTTTCTTTCAACAGTCTAATAAAACATGCTTAAGAAGTAGGAAGCACTTCGAATAATCTTTGGTAAGCCCATTTAAAAAAACAACAGGAGTCTAAATTACTTTAATTCAATCTTCTGCCTTAGTTGAGCTTCTTTTAGCAATGGAGTTTGCAAGAGAAAAAAAAGCTGCCAGAGAACTCTCACCTGTTTCCCACAGAACTATTCTGATAACAATATCAGGACCTAGATATGAACACCTTGAGGATTTAAGGTCTTTGGCTGCAATTTGGGCATTTTGCTTAGTGGAGGAACTGTGAAGTTGCTGTGAAGATTTTCAGAATTTAATGATCAGGACTTCTGTCCATTTCTCTTCCACTGAGCAATGCACTCACTGTCACCTAAGGAGGGGCAAGGATGTACCTCTTCTGCTAACTCCATGCCCTGCAACAAACTCAAGGCAAGTATTTTTGTTTTAGTAAAAAGGTAAAGATTATTTTGCTGCTCAGTGGCAGGTGATGATACCTGCCACATGGATAGAGACTAAAACTAACCAGTTAAGACATGATGGTGCTGATGTAGAAGATTCTTTGGATAATAATCCTTTTAATTCTGCTGTTAGTTAGTATTCAGATACAGGATCAAGATAATGCTGTTAGACATCATGCAATGGAAAGGATAGTTCAGTGTTTGCAAGGTGAAATTCCAGTGTCTGAAGCAGAAAACCAGATCTCCCTGTGTTTCCACCCATTATGGCTGCAATGCACAGAAAATGATTACTTACTATCCAACTCCTCCTCATCATCACTGGAAGAAGAGCCAATAGAAAAGAGAGTTTTAGACTTAGGAATGAGTGGAGAGATGCTGAAGGAGAAGGAGATTCGTCTCGATGGTCGAGTCCGGCCCTGGGCTGAGAAGTGGGTTAACAGCAGACATTAGAGCATGCTTGAAAATGCATTTAATAATAAAAAGGAGAGGAAAAGCAGCCAAAGCAAACTAAAAGCAAAGCAAAGGAAATGTCTGCAAAGCAGCTGGCTCCAGAAAGGCACAAGAAACAAAGAATTGAGAATGTGCAAATTCCAGAGGGTGCAGGTTTCAGAGGATGCAGGTCTCACTGCACGCACAGCTCAAAGCTCGAGTCTTTCCCTGGTTTTGCTGACATTTTTTAATAGGCCCTCCTAGTGAAGAATTATAGGCAGTTATCTTTCCAAACAGAATACCAACAACAAAATGGATCTCTGGACAAAGGCAAATCAGCTTCACTGAAAGAACTGTCATGGACTCAAACTAGAAGAACTCAAGACATCTGTTTGAAGGTGCTTTCTGCAGTTGACTGATACAGCAAAGCTACCAAATATTAGCAAGGACAATTTATCTTAAGTGTTGACTTTATCTACCTGGAGAGGTTCTTGCCACTTCTATGTCTAAAAAAAAATCAACAGTGTTGATAATGTTATGCCCTTCAAAATTTCCAGCTTTAAAAAGGAGATGCTAAAACTTCTCTTCTTCCAAAATAAAACAGAAAAAACAAGCATATCTTCTGCCTTCTTCTAAAATTTAAGAGTCCTTGTTTTAAAGAAACTGCCTAAACATGAGAAAAGCCCCACTAGACTCTCTTCTGCCCTTGCCTGGAAGATGCCAAACACAGTGCCAAACTCAGCAGTCTGCAACATCAAATATCCCATCATTTATTTTTAAGAGCAGTCCTCACATAGCAGCAACTTTCCAACAATTGTTGTAAGTACATGGTCTCTGAAAAGAGAATTAGGAGCCAGCTAGCCATTCTCCACTGAAACTGGATTCCCAAAGGCCCTATTGCCCAAACCTTCTCTTCATACAAGCACAGGTGGAAACTTCTGAGCTGTGATTGCTGGACACCCATTGCTTACATGGTACATCCCTGTGTCCTCAGGAAAGGTGACTGGGACAGGGCTGAGGAAACCCTGCCCCTGGGACAGGTCTGACCTAAGGGTCCTACTTAAGCACCTCCATTAAACCTCCTCAGCACAGGTATTCAGGTACTTTTGAGTCATTCCATGGATACATCAATTCACTTGCAGAACAGGGAAAACAGGCTAAAGATTTGATCAGTAATAAACTTTCAAGAGAAAGACAAAGCAATTATTTCTCTCTTTGAATAAAACATGTCCTTTCAGCCATATACAGTGAGGTTTTTTTGCATGGCTGGTATCATACATCAAAACTGAATTCAGAATATAAAAACACTGTCCAAGGACTAGCCAATGCTATGCAAGCAATGCAAAACAAACTCCCCTGAACACTTCCTGCAGCCATCAGTCACAAATGCCAATTGCCTACAGGCAATTTGACTAAAATGTGCACAGTCTCCCAAGTAAGCAGAACAATCCTTGGGGACCCAACGAAAGGCATTTAAATTGAAGAATTCTTAGGAAGACCCATGCATTAGTTTTGTTTACATTGCCTTTGGAAGGAGATGCTCAGTGTTCCAGACCTGAAGAACACAATTAGGCAACATGACTTTTTCTTCTGTAGTCTACTGTCTATTTAGACTAAAAGTCAAGATGAACAATAACACTTTACTGTAAATTGAACCACCTTCACCAGCACAGTTCAACTCCCATTTCAGTTCTTTTATTTATAGCAATTCCTGGCTTTGTAACAGTGCTCCACACTGGAAATTTGCTATTCCAAGGCTAAAAGCATTCTTCCAAGCACTCCAGCCAACAGCTCTTGTGACCGCCCTCTATAAAATGCAGAATGATTAACATTGTGAATGGCCACAGCAGCTCTTGGAACATCTGACACATCAGATGGAGTGTGGGCTAGGAACTCAGTCTTGGAAATTGCTCCTCCTTCAGCACATATGACAGTAAACAGTAAAAATAAAAGAAATCCCTCCATATGTTTATTAAACTGGATTTAGTTTTTTAAGTTCTTCAGCACAGCATGTTGCTTTCTTCCCATTCAAACACATTTGAAGGGATCAGAGGGTCGTTTTTTTTTTTCTTTAAGCACCTACCACAAAGTTATGCAAGTGGAATAAAGAACTGAATTTGTCCTAGAACTCACTTGCATGTAATTCTGCCCCATTTTGGTTACTGCTGCTGGGTGACACATCCATTAGGCCACGTTCTTATTAATCATGGAGTTATCATGGTGAAGAATTTAAAAACATCTCCTACAAAGCACAATCTCTGCGAGCTTCCTCCAGCAAGCCTCCTCCATGAATGAAACACCCTTCTTAAAGCACCTCGTCGTGCTTTGCAAGGCAGAATCACGTTAATAAAGAGCAAAGATCAGACACCATCACTAAGTGACAAGAGCTAAAATGTCAATAGGGTTTCTGGCTGGCAATGAAAAAAATGAAAACATGCAACACATCCTAAGCACATCCAGCTGCAGCCTTCTGAATGACTTTTTCAGCTGAAAGAATCAATTCAGCCAAGTTGCAAAATTAAGTGCTTGTTATCACTTCAATTACACTAAACTGGAAAATTTTATAGAATCATCTTTTATTATTTTCTTCAGGAATGAGATTCAATAAATTACACCCAACTGCTCCAAAATATTTAACTCAACATGAATAGCAACAAACTTCCTCAAGGAGATCACAACATAGATTCTAAGTTTCCACGTACCAGCTTTAAAAAAACCTAGATGCAGGGAAATAAGATCTCAAGTGGAATTTACCTGACATCAAAGAAAGTAACTCTGAAAAGATGTAAAATTAGATTCCCCCCCCCCTTTTTTTTTTAGTTAACAAACTCAATAAATCATAGTTTTCATACCAGTAGTCAAATTCAGAAAGAAAAAAGCAACCCACAGAAAGGAAACCCAACAAAAAGAAAAAAGCAAGGGATACACTGGGAAGAACAAAACTAAACTGAGTGAGTTCTGCCTCTCCAGCCACAGTTCCATGCAGCAGTGAAACATGTACTTCCTGTAATAAGGGAAGCAGGAGCGGGCAGTAGCACATTTTGCTTTGGGAAGGTAGCAAGATATACTCAATTATACAGATGACAGAGTGGATAAGGGAAAACTGGATTACTCACTGTCGAGCACTGGTTTGCTAATTGACATTAGAGACATGGATTTGGTCAGTGGAGATGAAACAGCAGAAGAACAGAAGTTAAATCCTTGTGGCTGCGATGTCTGATGCACCTGCAGAACAGAACAGAACCACACTAAATATGTCAAGAATGACAGAACCATCCCAGCTTCAGATCCCAGTTCAGTGCTCATGTTTACTGCAACTGTCACTTTGAAACAGTGAAACAGTGCACAGGTGAAATGCAACATTTTGTTTTCTCTTTTAAGTGTCAGACAACTAATTATACAACAGAGAGATGATTGGTGCTTGATTTTCTTGCAAAACATTACAAAACAGATATTGTTAAAACTCTTATTGTCAAAATTTCCATTGACGGCCATGGAAATTGTTGTTATGATTTCAACTCTGCAGCAGAACTAGACTGTGGTTCAACTTGGCAAAAAAAATCTGATGCCTAGCAGTGTGTTCCCCAAAAATGCCATTTCTCTAAGCAAGAGAAGACACAAGACTTGTGTTGCCACACAGAAAAAAGTAGAAAATTTAAAACAGCTGGAGATTCCTCCATGCTGAAGACGGAAAAATTTTCATATTATGTAGATGTACATAGAAGGTGGAAGCCTTTGTGAGACTGTCATTTGGGAAAACAACTTCCAAAATTTGATGTAGCATTTCCCAGACATCCAACAGTAGTTGGACAGCTTTACCTGGTGGTTGTAGTCTACGATTTCTCCTTGCTCGAGCTCCTCACTGAGCAGGACCAAGGACTGATTGCTGGCAAGTGGACTCCTCCTGAGGTCTTTGGAGCTCAGAGAAGAAGCCTCCAGGTTTGTCGAGGGCTTCTTGTTCTCACCAGAGTCTCCAGCAAGGCCTTCTAGGCTGTAACTAAAGAGAAAGCACAGAGATCAGATGCTGCCAAACTCTTAGGGACCCGTGTCTTTCAGCACAGAGCACCTGCAAACATAAAACACACAGCAGGCACTGCAGTGTGCAGGCAAATGCAGGTGTTACTCCTCGGCATGTTCTTTTTTCTTCAGAGCAAATAGCAACATCTTTTTGCTTCTGATGAGACATAAAGTTTTGTTCATTGCTTGAACAACCTTTGAAACTCCTAGTCAATCACCTTTCCTACTGTTCTTTTTACTCTGAGTGGTCCACAGGAAAATCCAGAAACATCTCTTCTAAAGATTTTGGCATTTCCACATATTCCCTTTGCTAGCTTTTTATTAGGCTCTCCCTTGGAAACCAAACTACCCTGCATAGCACAGTGCTGCCTGTCCTGGATCAGCCACATCAGCTGCTCTAACACTCACCAACTGCAGCCACAATCTCTGAATCTATTTTACATCTTGACACTGCACAGTTTTGGCACTGCTAATGTAATTTATTCTGCCAAAGTTGGTTTCTTTCTTACCCATACTGTGGCTTTCTTTATAAATTCAATAAATGTTGTCTCCATCACCCAATCAATTTTATTTTATCATCTACTGAGGGAGCTAGGTCTTGCCCAGCAGAGAGAGAGCTGGGCAATAACTCAGAGCTAAATAAAATACTAAACTTTTGCTTGCAGAACTGTTAGAAATAAAACATTTGGCCAAACTCTGTAGAGACAGGGGCTGATAGACAAGTGACCTCTACAGAAAAATACCACATAGGGCTATTTAATCTGATAAATCTTGCTCTAATATTCTGCTTCTGACCCTCTTACTCCTCGTGCCCAAGCATCAATAAACCTGCTGAAATGTGGGTTCACTGGGTGAGGCTTTACAGAGTCCCCTCCCAGGACACAAGCACAGATCTATGGCTAATGTTTGATTTGATACTCACTAAGTCCCAGCCCGAGCCGGGATTTATATCCCGACCCAAGGCTGAACAAGCTGACATGCAAACACATGAAGAAGAAAACACACTACAGGCTGCACAGATGATTTAAACAATCAGAGGAGGTTTAAATTCAGATAGATTTGCATAGCAGTGATTAATGTTCTGCAGTCCCTTAGAAGCATTAAAAGGCTCATAAATATGCACCTTGAAAGCAAAAACTGCAATAAACCACGAATAAGAAGATTTAGTAGATTTAAAAAACCTTTTTTCATGGTAATTAATGAGAAAAAAAAAGACTGGTTGAAGCATTTATAATTTAATCTCCTTTAGGAAGATTGTGACTCATCAATGGGCATCAACAGCAGGCATTTAAAAGTTTATTTTAAAACACCTGTAGGTAGAAATCAGTCCCACTTCTACTGATTATTTAAGACAGAAGAATATCTCTTTTTTACATTCCAAGGTGGCAAAAAACAATGCTACACAGTAGAGAAAATAAATCATGTACTTGTGACAAAACTAGCTGCAAATATTAGCTTATAAAATAGACATCAGTGATACTGGTCTGTAATTTGATGATTGGCATATATACATCAAACATAATTAAACTGTACCAGGAAGGGCAGGTTTACGTCTCAGTATCTACTCTTCAGAAGAACAGTTTTAACAGCTCTACCCACAACCAGCAAAAACTGCCAGAGAAAAGTTATAAAGCCATAAAATCTGGGGGATTGGCTTCTAAACAATATTGGGTGAAGATGTGACCAGCAAACATCAATTTCAGCGCTGGGACTTTCTAGTCTCCCTGAAGAAAAGCCTAGATTTTCAGTTTACAGAGAGCAAGTCTGTGTGAACTTAAATCCTTTGAGACAGATCTGGTACAGAGCCATGCTGAATCATATTTAATCTTGGTTTGATTCTTTGGCTGTCACAATTATCACTCTGATCACTGCTGCGGAAAAAAAGCACGGCTTGAAGTCACCACAGAGCAGAGCAGCTCAACCCAACAGTGCAGCTTCCTTAATGCCAGAGGCCAGTGGAAAGCAGCCACCACCTCCACCTGCAGCCCCGTTCTGAGGATCCACTCCCAGGAGTAATTGCTGGAAAAAGCAGACCAAGCAAACACACACGTGCACAATTCAGCCAGAGCAGAAGTGGAGGAGGCGACGCACGAGAAGCTGACGACAGGGCAGTGCCCCTGTGCTGCTGCACATTTATTCATACCATACCTTCTACAAGTAAAGTCAGGACCCATGGCAATGTACTGAACGCCTGAGGGACACCAGCTCAAACTAGGAACGGCAAAAGAGGCAAAGAAAGGAAAAGGGCAGTGATTATCGGGTTGTCATGGAACACGGGGAGCGTTAAAAGACTCTCACTCTCACATATTGTAAAAAAAACCCCAAAAAACAACAACAAACTCAGAAATAATGCAGTAGTACATGTCTGGTTGCACAAACACACCACAGTGCTCCAAAGGCCTGAGGTTACCACTGAACAAGGAACAGGACAGCCCATGCTTCCCCCAAACCGACCCCACCAGCGAGTATACAATGTACTGGAAAAAGTACTCCTTGTGGGGAGAGAGGTTTTGGCAAAAAACAAGGCTAAAACACACCAAAGCCAATTTGTAAGTAGTTACACATGGCCATTGTGTTAGTAATGATTAGTATTTTCCTGGTAACGCTCACTCTCAAATCAGAAAAAGATTCCCTTACAGATAATTCATAGTGTAAGTGCCCTCCATAGAAATATTAATAAACCTCAGGCTATGCTTGGAAAAAATAAGGAGAAAAACACATTCTTAAATGATGTACAGCCAGTCACTGAAAGAGGCTGGAAGAAAATAACAGGCTAATCTTACTATTAACTTGGGATTAAATCAAGAGTGCTTCTAACGAAAAAACCTTTCAGCTCTCATTCCCCACAAGAGTCCCAAAGTTGCATCATGAAAGACATAAGAAATGCAAATACGGAATGCAAATATTTTGGTTGTTATTTTAGACTGCTTTTGTTATTTTTTCTCCATTAGCTCATGGCCCAATTGCAGATTTTGCAGAAACAGAGAAATCCATCTCCTTATCAGCTATGACATTTAAATGATCCCTAAATCCTGAAAAAGCTGTTCAGGAAGCATACATTGTGTGAAGGGAATTTTGCATATGCACAAGTCCTGCTCCCAGGTCCTGGTCTGAGATCCATACAAGGAGGGGACGTGGCCAGAGCACACTCTGCTCCATGACAGGAGCCCATGAAAAGGGCAGAACAAATTTAAGCCTTCCTGGACAAGAAATTTTGAGTGCCAGAAGCCTCTGAGGGCACAGACAAAGATTTAAACCCGTTGAATGCATCATATAATGCCAAGTCCTCATATTGTTTCCACACACAGTGCAATGCTGGAAACATTCTGGAAGGATCTGACAATTGGAAACATTCTGTAATAGTGTTCAATAATTGCTGCCTGTTTTATAAAGGATGTTAACTGGGTGAGGATACACCAAAAGCTGTGTACCCAAAAGCCCCCAGGTGTGCTTCACCAGCAGCTCTCAGCACAGTACTATAAACATTTTTCATGAAAACATTCCTTCCCATTACATGCCAATATTTCCAAGTACTTCATCATCCTCACCCAATTCAACCACAATGGCAGATGTTTAAGTATTACTGGGGGATGACAATGACTAAATACTTGTGTGAAATCATAGAGGAACCAAGTCTGGGCCACAGGAAATCCATCCCCATCACACACAGCCTGCACTCTCAGGCCTGGGTCATTCAGACCTGCTCAGGGGCAACTGAGAAAGCATCCCAAGGAAGGTGTCACCCATAATTCCCCAGGCCGTCTGCTTGTGGCCGCAAGAGTACTGAGCTTCCTGGACCCTTTGAGACATGCTTATGTCACCAAAGCCACTCATTTTTGTGTGGTCCCTTTTCAAACAAAGGAAGGAAGATTCTCCTCATTAAAAAAAGTATCAATTGTTTACCATAGACTTTAAAAGATGCCTCTGTTCCTGATCACTGCCATGTTATGGTGATGATCCCAAATGCTAAAACTGCAGGGGAGGGAAGTAGAAAAGTAGAGGGAGGGAAGAAGAGGAGTCCTACATATGTAGGAGGAAGCCTGGAAGTGTTAAGATCTCGGAGAAGGAAGGAAGGGGATCAGTTGGCAAAGGCTGTGGAAAGCACTCCTGCAGAATCACAGTCCTGCAGGGACTGCATCACCCACAGCCTGTTGGCAACACCATAAAATCCTAAAAACATCAATGCAGAGCACGCAAAATTCCTATACAGAAGACAATCTGGGGAGGAGAATGAGCTTTTATGTACATCAGCCTTGTGGGAGAGCATAAACTGCCGGAATCGGTTTCAGGCTCCTGCTCTGCAAACGGGGTTAGAGAGGGTGATTCCAAAATGGTTTAAAGACCAGGAAAAGTGAGAGAGTGTTTATGAAAGGATTATCACACATTTCAGATATGACTAGGTATTCTAGACATTTTCTTTATTCTACATGTAAGCCCAGTGTTTCAGGGTATTTTGACTCTAAATACTAACACAGCCCCTACAGAGGAGCCTGAAGAGATTCCTGATTAAAAAAAAATTCATTTGCATGAGCTGAGAAGGCAAGCACTGCACTGCTTCCTGCAGTGATGCAAATGAAGTGGCTTCTTAGAAGTAAAAAAGCATGATTTTTCTTGTGGCCTTAAAAAAAATTTCTTTTTTAAGAGTATTCTTTTAAACTGTACAGCACTGCTAAGGTTCATTGATGCTGATGCATGGTGAGGGACGGTGATTTTTTTTTTGGCCATAACATCATGGTAACATTTTTTTTCACATTCTTCTGCACTTTCAGAACCACTGAAGGGCAGAAGTTCAACTTTTTTATTTAGCCTAAGATGTCTATGTGTGGACAGTTCACATCTGCTCTGTCAAAAATTAAGTATCCTCTTTTATTTACTAATATCCAATGCAAAGGCTACATGAGTGGAACTGCATTTTTGTGGGATGGATGAGAAACTTAAAGTTCGTTACAGAGAGGAAAAACACACGGAAGTAAGGAGAAAAACACACCTTATTTTCTATTTTTTAGGAAGATGGTTATAAAAACCATCAAAAGAGCAAAATTAAAGCCATTTAATCCCACCAGCTGCAGATCTGCAGAGTGTTCTCCAACTCTGAGATCGTGTCTGATCCATCCCCTCTAAGTCTTGCCAGGAGTCTCTGATGTGCTTTAAATCCAAATCATACAGATGCTCCCAGGCAAACCACTGTTTTAACCAACTCCAAATCTTACACATGGCAAAGGCCAACAAAACTGTATCTGAGATTTCTCTTCATTATTAACATAGTGTTATGTTAATAGGAGAAAACAGCTCGAGTATGTGTTCTGTGGGGCACAAAACCTGCCCTGGGTCAGACTGGAGAGAGAAAGCAGCCAGGTGGGATGCACAGCTCCAAGGCCAACACTTCCAGAGGTAGTACAGGTTTACTAACATGAGAGGATGGTGTTAGTAGACATTCAAACACAAAACAGTTAGTCGCATTAGTTGGCTTTGTACCTTCTCCTATGAATGGGAGGCTTCTTTATACCATCCCCCAGAATTCGCATTGAACTGAAAATGAATCATGGAGAATGGTCAGCAGCTTGAATGAAAAAAAAAAATTAACAAATGGCAGCTAAAGGATTAATATCCCCAACACACAGACAGAGGGACTGGACATACAGGGAAAACACAAAATATGAAAGGAAGTAATGACTCTCTGTGTTTTTTCCCCTTTTCTACAGATAAATCTGGGCTTTGGTTGATTTTATTTTGTACAGAAAGAAGGCTGCACAGGTATTGACCACGTTGTAAAACTTTGCTGCTGCCAAAGCCAAGTCAGTTTAAAGTTTAGGTAAGGCCAAACTCTTTGACAGAAGCTGTTAGCAACAGTGATTAACACCAGCTCCAGTTTTGCAGTGCTTAATCCATCAGTGAAACATGAGGGTGTTTCTTTGCCCGGCCTGGACTTTTAACATGCACTGCAGCATTGCTGAGAGACAGGCATTTTAAATCCAGTACAAATGTCAGGAATTAACTGAAGGATGAACATCCTTTTGTGCAGCCTTGTTGATTTTCTTTGTATTTTTAACAGCAAAATGTACACAGGAGGATTATCTGTGAAGTGCATTTGAGGAAAGACAGGAAGTGAAGGGGAACTGAGCACCTTTTCACATTTCATTTAAGATTATTACTTTTTTCCCTCATCTTTTTGTGAACAAACTTTTACACTCATCCCTCTTACAAACAGAAAAGATGTAACAGAGGAAAAGACCAAATTTTACAAAAGGCTGATTTTTTTTTTTCTGTAGGCTTTTTGGGTCCTGTACCAGCACCTCTTGATTTAGCTTTGCCATCAAGGTTAGGGCTATTTTTGGTGTGGATGGAGGCTGCAAGTCATTGCTGGGGCAGGAAGCACCTCTCAGAGCTCAGCTGATGGTGCACTCTGCCACCCTACTCCTCTTCCTGGCTGCACAGCCCTGTCCTGATCCTTGGGCTGGTTTTAGTGGGAATTACACTTTAGTTATATTGGTGAGTGCAAGCTGCTCCCCTACAGAGCAGAGAACTGCCAGGGATGCCCAGAGGAGGGAGTACAAAGGGTGGTGGGAGCAGCACAGATCCAGCCCATCAGCAGGACAAACCTCAGCAAAGGCTTGTGCTCAGGGTTACTCCACTTTGAAGGTTTGCAAAAGTCAAGTTGCAATAGGGACTTTTCCCCTTCAACTGGAAAAGAATCTACTGCATGTGAAATAAATGAATAAGCAAACACTCCAAATTTAACTGATTTGAGTGAAAGTCACTTGTTTGCACTTCACTTCCTCAGTATTTGTTGTTTCTCACTAAGCAACGAGAGTCTCAACATCACAACAGCCACATATGAAAAGAACAAAGAAAACAACAAAACGACACAGCAAATAATCCAAATTCCTTTCTAAAAGAGGCATAAAAACAAACATGAATCTAATCAGCACCACAGACCCACCCAGCTTTTCTTTTTTAATTACCCTACATGACAGCTATCCTTATGTAGCTGCAGCTGTATGTGAGAACATATGAGAAAAATTACTGTTCCTTTAACTCAGATTTTCTTACATTTGCAATGAATGTACTTTCCTGTATCAGAAAAAGCCTCCAAAGTCCATCTGTTCAGTGTTAGCAGTGATTGCCAGCTATGCAGTTTATGACCCTCAGAAATCCTTATGCATCAGGCCCTACACTTAAAAATAAATCTCTCCGAATGAGTTTATGAGCTTATGGACTCAGTCTGTCATAAACCTGCAGGTATGCTGACTCTTCTGTGGCTTTTAAAAATTAATGGGCATTACTTATTTAAATATTACCTGGGGACCAGGAATGAAGCCCACAAAAAGGTGACAGTGTTAAACAACAACAAGAACAACAACAATAAAAATCTTTCACTGTATGTTACTTAGAGGATCTTGAATGGTTTTCAACATTGAGTTTAAAACCTGAAGGGTCTACAATATTCCTTTAGTGATACCCACAGCTGCTGTGTGTACAGGACGCATACAGTCCTGATGGGAGGCTGCTGCCTCTCCCTGGATTATCCAAAAGGGTCAGTAAGCACTTTCAGGAACCTGTTGTGGGTGGCCAGTTTTAATTTAATGCCGTGCAGCCCCACATGCAATGACTCTGTTTCTGTTAACAGCAGGATGTTTGCCATGAGGACACAACAGGCAGCCAGAGTGGCACTGCCCTGCACACCTGGGCCTGCAGCCTCTGTGATCTGTAGGGAGGATATGGCACCCTGACCCTGCTAAAGCAACTGGCCCATTCCTGCTCTGAGGGCATTAAAGCACATTGAAAACACTGGCCAAACCTCCACTGGACTCAGAATACACAGGGTTTGCCTCCAAGCATCCCACAGCCCAAATGTGAACAGTGCAGGGCATGGCAGGGAACCTCATACCAATTACTACTTGTCCTTTATTTCATCTTCTTCCCCACTGAAACGGGGGACTGAGCAACTTTTCTTCCCACAGTCACTTGGCACCAGCATAGACACACTCACATGGCTTGTACACCTTTCCCTCTTGTACCTTCTGAAAGAACAGATAGGAAAACTTCCTTTTTGAATCTTCCTGAACAACACCAGGGACATCAGTGATGAGTTAGGTGGAACTTACTGTCCATGAGAGACTGAGGTGAAAACCAATTTTGTGGAACAGGGAGGACCCATCTCACCATTATGAAGAGCTTCCACAGAATTTTTTTAAACCCCAGTGCCTGTGTTATCTCTTAATACAATCAGAGCAACAACGGTCATGTTTATCCTGTGGTCAGTGAGATTTAACACTCCAATAATTCTTTTGTACAGAAAGGGGTGGTGACAGTTCTAATGGAAGACCTGTCCCGAGGTAATTCCATTTACTCTGGAAAGCTCAAGCATCCTATAGGAATTAAGTACTTTAATCCTGAAAGTTAATTTAAGAAAAACCAAACAAACATACATAGGAGATTGTCTTAACCTCTTCAAATGAAAAAGCAACGTGCTCGCTTGTGATAAACTCTTCAGTTTTATCATGCTGGGTTTAAAGCTCAGATAAATATGCATGAGTGGGTGCAGAGTAAACCACAGCAGCTCTTCACTCACCTCCTCTGGTTGATTTCTGCCTCGTTGGTGGCGTTCTTGCCCGGCCCCCAGCTGTGCCGGCGGAACGGGGACAGCGGCCGCATGGAGCCGCGCAGGACGGAGGAAGGAGTGGGCACGTCTGTGATGCTGTCCAGCTCCTCTTCCTTCTCCCCTCCCTCTGAGGACACCATGTTGGTGCAGCTGCCACCCAGGCTGTGCCTGTCCTTGGGCTGGGAGAAGTTCCCCGTGGGTGGGAAGGGCAGGGAGGTGTCGCTGCCCAGGGATGAGTTCCTCTCCAGGGACATGGTGTCGTCCGCAGAGGAGCTGGAGCTGGTGACATCGCACGCAGACTGCTCCTCTTCTGGCTGCTGAGGGTAAGAGAAATTCAAAATAAGTTAAAGGAGAACCATAGACTGGTATGGGTTAGAAGGGATCTCTAGAGATAAACTAGTCCAACACCCTTGCTGTGGGCAGGGACGTTATTCACTAGGTCAGGTTGTGCAAAGACCCATCCAGCCCAGCCCTGAACATCTCCAATGAAGGGAATACATTTAACATTTTAAAAAATACAATTATTTTATATTTCACATGAGCTAAGAGATTTCTTAATTGATGGCATAAGACAAATTAACCATCATAGAACTGAGACTTTTTGCTCTGGTTTCAAAAGATGTTGAAATGCTCTGCAGGGTGATCTCTTCCACCCCAAAAGTCCCTGGCTGCCATTACCCAGGCTCCCAGCTCAGATCCTCTGCCTGCCATCCTCTCCCCAGTCCTATATTTCATCCTGCATGGCAAATCCTGTCCCTCTCACCATTTCTGGCTAAACCTGTTATCAATCAAGGTGCCATAAAACTGCCAAAGGTTTACTGAGAGCAAGTAATGGGGAAGGGGGTTATCACAGTTCCTGATGACAAACTCCAGCCTCTCCTGTGGGACTGGGATGGGCTTGTAGGGCTCAAGGGCAATGCACTGCTCCACTACATCATGCAACACAAAAGGGAGAATTACTCAGTAGCAGAAAACAGACAGAAAAAAAAAAACAAAAACCTTAATTCCCCATCCCCAACTACTTTCCATTAAGCAGAAAGTTAATACCAGGGTTTGCAGCATTTTTCAAATCCAACTGTCATCAAAAAAGATTGCTCTACAGGATCAGCCACCCTGTATTAGAGATTTTGAGTCATAGTGTAATTTTTGGGTTTAGTTTGCTCCAAAAGCAGTATGCAGACGCCAAACCGGTTCTCTCTGGCCAAGGGCCATGTGCTGACCATACAGCCCCAGCAGAGCCTGTGCGTATTCCATGTCCCCTGCAGCCACCATAAAAACACAAGCATCTCTCTGACATCACCTCCAGTCTGAAATGGTGTTTGCCCCGAGGGACTGACATGGGAAGTTTCAATTTATCCTCCTGCAGAGCCCTGTGCTGTATCATTTAAAATAATAACAGGCAGAGTGCTCTGTCAGGCCATACACAACAGAGCATTCAGCTAAAGGTGGTTAATTGTGCTCACACAGAGGGCTCAGGGGGCTGGGCAGGAGCTGAGTGCTCCAGGGGCTGCAGGCTGTCAGCAAGCATTTGGCAGAAGACAACTGGATACAAAACCCTGTTCTTGGAAGGGAAAGATGGGCACCAGACCACGTGGAGGGAAGGATGAGAGGGAGTGGTGTTAAACAGACCAGAGACTTTTGGTTTTTTGTGCTTTGTTTGAGTGACACATGCTACAAGCTATAAGCTTTTTATGTAACTGAAAAAATAGAAACTGAGATAATAAAAAAATCTTCTAATTGAGTATTTCACTATTCAGAGAGAAGCCCTGTTTCAAGCTTAGCTATTTTTTTATTCTTAGTTCAGTTTAACAGGTACACAAGAATGTTCCTGAGATGGTTTAAGTTAATGCTGTCACACTGCTTCCCCTCTCACATCCATCAAAGAGAAACAGAGGAAAAAAAAAAAAAGACAGCATCCACAGCACAACACCAAAGTACAAGAACCTTTTAAACACAAAGCATTAGAAAACCACACTAAAAATACATCCCTCCAAAAACACTAACTTTGTGTTAAGGTATGTCAAATGTTAATAACGAATTTCAGTGAACTATGTTCTGTAAACTAGTAAACTACTGGATTTGATCCATTTGAATAGGAAGTTGAGGTTTAAAGAAAAGAGAACTGAAATGGAAGCCCTGTGAAGGTTTTGATGATGTTCAGCAGTATTCAAGATGATCTGATATTTGTGTGACTCATGATGAGAGCTTACTGAATTGCTTAAATACAGACAAATCAAGCAGTTAGTATGTGGATAACACTCCTACAGTGGAGGAAACAGTCTGCCTTCTAAGACAGAAAAATACTGTCAGACATTAAATCAGACTGGATGGGGCTTTGGAACAACCTGGTCTAGTGGAAGGTGTCTCTGCCCATGGCAGGGGGCTGGAACAAGATGAGCTTTGAATTCCCTTCCAACCCAAACCATTCTGTGATTCTGGGACTGGGGCAGCAGAGCAGGAGAGGAGAGGACTGACTTCACCCCATCAGCTGGGTGAAGTATGGGACAGTTTGAAACTTTCAATCTGGATGCAAATCTAGAAACAATAGTGCAGAACACCAAATTAAATAGGGAGGAATTAGAGTAAAAAAGAGGAATTTTTATTTCCCAGATGAGAATACTGCCACAGTTTGAAGCACACAACAAAACCCACTTCCCTAACAAGGAAGATTTAGGGCTTTTATCGCAAAATGCAGTTCAAGGACATGTTTGAAAAAAGGGAAATACATTTGGTCCATTTTAACTTTTACCTTGAGCATTCGACTGACGACAGAACACAATAAACAATTCCCTTGAACTCGTGGCTCATGCTTATTCTGCTAAAAATATTCTGCCGTCATTTCAATGATTTTTCCTCTTGAAACAAAGGAAAACAGTTAATATGAAAGACGACTCTGTCTGAAAAATGCCAAGCATGGCTGACTCATCTAAAACATCTATATTGTAGTCACCATTGCAAAAAATCAGCTATCTGGCCAGTCAGTGTACATTGCTCTTTAATTCTATTTGAGTAAGAAAATACCATGTTTGAAGAACAGAATGTGTTCTTTTCTTACAGGAAAAAGGAAATATTAAAGAAATACTAATTTTCTTCAAGTTAGGTATGCTGGATTGTACCTCAAGGAATTCAGGACTTAAATGTGACCATAAACCTCGTGGCCAAAAAGAGCCTTTACAGACATTTGCTAATAGGCATTTTCTTTGCCCTCAATATTTGCTGAGAAGCTTCTAAGAAAAAATAAGATAAAGTGTAAAAGTGAGTATTCTGAGAAAGGACACGTGTACTTCTCCATGAATAGGGATAACAGAAATCACTGGGATGGTGGGGGTATAAGATAACTTATTCAACTAAATCCCTCCACTGTAGGAGGTCTTGATAAGGGTAATTAAAATGTTCTTTCAGTCATTTCCATGATGACAACATGTGAAGTGTGAGACACAAACCTTCTCTGTCCCCTGACCTCCAAAGACATTAAAGGTGTTAGAGTATTTTAAAAAAGATGAAAAAATTAAACCTTGGAATCCTGAGGTTTATTTGGAATACCATTCCACTAAAAAGGAGTCAACACCTTTAGTTGCTTGATATATAATCCAGCAGAGTAATTTTTTATTTCGATTTGTCTATGGCTTCGGGTTCCTTAAAATTAACCTCAATAGTGGCTTTCTATTAATTATTTATCGTAACTTTTATCATTTGGAGTTGAGGTGAAAGCCCTTCCCTTAAAAATTTTATTCCTTTGGGTTTGTTGGGGGGTTTTTTTTGCACAGCTGTTTGGGGTTTTTTTCTGTTTTCTTTTTTTAAGAGATACAACAACTCTGATGTATTTGTGTATTTTCTTTGAGCAAACCAAAACAAAGGCAAAAATTAAACAACATTCAAGACACTGATTTGCAGCTCCTTCCTTTGGCAATGATCTGTGGGTTCCTGACTCCCTTGATCTGAATCATTTCCCAAGAGGCACATTAAAAAGCTTCCCAGTAACGCTGGACACTTCAGTGGCTGGTTAAAAGTTAAGATGAGCAAAGCATATGAGCTCCACCCCAGGATGTTGCCAGATGATTGTGAGAAATGACCTTATGCAGCATTAATCATTCAAGAAGGAGGATGCTGCAAAGCCTGCCCAGATGGCTGTCTGGGACACAGAGAGGGAAAAGCAGGATGACGAGGACATGGGAATGAAGTGCTGACGCAAAAAAAAAAAAAAAAAAAAAAAAAAAAAAAAAAAAAAAAATTTTGCTGAAGCCATAGACTTGGAAGCAACTTCTGCATCTCAGTGACAGCCTGTAAAGTCTGGAAAAAAGGGCAAGTTTTAGTGCTCAAGTTTCCTGAATCCAACAGCTTGTGTTCCACGGCTCAGCACACAAACTTCAGAAAGAGAAAGAAAAGAAAGAAGTACAAAAGAAGGGAAGGAGGTGGGAGAGGAGCACACATCAAACACCAGGGACAGGGTAAGGCACCTGCAGATTTTGTGACTTCACAGACCCCAATTATTCATGGTCTGGTGACAGAACAGGGCTTTCTATCTACGAATTTCAAGTGATGTCTAAGGAAGCAGCTCAAAGACCGTGGACAGACAGCAACTTGTTCTTCCTACATTTATTTATTGTATTAAGCAGTTAGCAAAGAAAGAGTTACTTCTACAACAACAAAACAACAACAAAAAAAACCAAACCCAAAAAATAACTCTAGTAGACAAAAGTTCAACTCTTGCTCCACGGAAAGGGGAAACAAGAACAGAACTAGTAATAACAATAATCACCATGACACTGAAGGGTTGGAGATCCTCTTTTTTTGTTCATAAACATATTCTGTCTCTTCCCAATTTGATACAGAAACTGTACTGTTTCATAGGTTTATAAATAAACTACAGCCAAGACAAGCACCTTACAATATTTTTTGGACAAAAGTTTACAGCCACCACTTATTTTGGTGGTCATTAAAAATACCTATAATTTGCATTTCCACCACCTGGATTCAGTACTGTAAAACCAAAAAAGACTTAATTAGGGAACAAGCTCACAACACTAAATTAGTTTTTCTGGTCCTTTAGAAATAACTTTAACTGTAGAAAAAAATACTCAGATAAATCCTGAGAAAGGAGACAAGGAAACAAACTGGTCAGGAAAACAAAGAAAAAGCAACTGAGGAGGTTAAGATTTGAATAACCTCCTAAACTCAACTCAGGAACTTTTTGAAACCATTTGAAGACAAAGTCTGCAACCTACTGCATAATGAGAACAATGCAAAGGCTACTAAATTAAGAAATTCCCTTTCTACAAAGAAAAGAATTCCTGCCTCTGCCCTCTCTTCACTGGCAACTGAAGATCTGCTTTCCCCACCACCTCCTCCCTTGGCTATGGCATCTCTGCCATCCCTATTCTGGTTTGAACCTTTCATTCTCCTACTTGAAGAAGGAAACTTTGCACATAAGAAAGGGGAAAAGCTAAAATCCTGTAAAATATAAAATTTGCTGTGTTCCCACTGCACCCTTGCCCAACACTTTCCCACACAAGCATCAAACCAGGCTGAAATGGCAGCTGGCTGTTGCAATCCCTGTCACTCTACACAGGGGAACTGAAGACAGCCTTCTCTGCCAAACAGCCTTGTAACTTTGACAATCCAGGGCCCCAGATCCTCTTGACAGTAGGATGGGAAAGGGTGAGGCTGGTGATCTCTGCACCCTACCACGTGCATTAAGGATGACTTTACTGTTCATTTATAGCACATGAGATCACTGAGCCTGGGCTGTGGTGTTTCCCATCCTGCTGGAAAATATTCACCACCATCTGATTTGATTGCAGCAAACAGAATTCTGTTTCATTCAAGACATCTCTCAGCCAGTGTGAAAGCTACTCTGAGAGTTAAGTTTTTCAGAGTAGGAGCTGTGCCTGCTCAAACCTGTGAGCTGCAGCTGAACCAAAGAGTGGGATTTCACGGAGACCACAGTGATGGCTGCTCTAAAGAAGGGCCACGTCCCTTTTGATTCTGCATCACTAAATTCCTCCTGGGTGCTTTTGCATCATCTGCTTATGCCAAGAAGAGCACAAATTACAGCAAGATGATTCTTCAAGAGCAAAAGCCTAATGATCCCCTGAATAAATTCAGGCTGCTCTGACATAGATGCAAAAAACTGATGCCAAGGAGAGGCATCCTCTGCTCAGGAGACCAGCTCTGTCTCTCCCACTCCTCCTCAGCAACACAAAGGGCACAGGGATGACTAAGGTTAACAATGACTTCTGTTGTTGATTTTGAGCAAACTTGAAAACACTTTCATTCTTACTTGCACGCAAACAGGCATTAGAGGTATGTCGCCTAGGCAACAAAACTATTCCCTGGAATTGGCTTGAAGTATTTAGAATGAGTGTTTCCTTCCTTTGACACTGAATTTACAGAAAAACACTGGTTCCTCTGAGAATTACAGCATATAAATCTGAAGGTGTCAGCACAGAGGTCACAGTTAGCTGGAGAAAAGCTCTTTGTTACATGAGTTAAAGATGGATTTCATATCATCTGTGCAATCCCTAATGACATTGCAAGAAAATCCACCTTTTCAACTGTTCCTCTGGTGCCTGATTTACTTTTGAACAGACAAAATTACTTCCATTTTTTTTTAAACCATTGGGGGCTGCACAGCTTTTGGAATTCTGCTGCAAGTAAATACATCCCTCATGTTGCTGCATCTGAGGAGGAGACCGGATCCTTGCCATCTATTTGGTTCCAGGATAATCACTTCCAGGTTTCCAACTCACCAGTGAAACCAAGATGATCTCTGTGTGCTGTAAGGGTTTATCAGGGGCTTTTTTAACCATATCCCAACCAGGCTTTCTTACCTTCCCAAAGACCAGGTCTTCCATCCCATCACCAGGCAGGGGGAAGAGGTCAGACTCACTCCCAGACTCTCTTTTAAGACCACCCTGTGACGAGGCACAGACGCTGCTCAGCCCATCCTCCAAGAAGTTCTCACATTCTGCAGGAGTGAAGCACAAAGAGTCACAACCTGAGGCTTTCTGTGACATCCACACATCAGACTGGCATTCGGCATTCTCTCAGTGAATTCCAGGATTTAGAACACAGCTTTACAAATAAAGCTTTAGAAGTTTGTTCGCCTCCCAAAACTGCCTGTGAGTCCTCAAGTGATTTATTCCAGAGTTTAAAACTCCTTTTTAAGTGCATCACTGAAATACATGATGCAAACTGAAGTTCTGCATGAAACAGCTGTAAATACTTGCAGCTTGAGGTGCTGATAAATATCCCATATATGAGATATCCCATACGGAGCATAATGGGATGTTTCCTATCGATTCCAACAACTGCCAAATTAGATTCATATTCAATAAATATAAAAATATAACTTGTGAATATTTGCCTTCTTTCTCAAAGAATCAATTCCCTCTAAATGCCAAGATGCTTTTAGCGCATATTTGAACAATTATTTAATTGCTTCTTTTACACTCCTTACTGAAAAAGCACTAGTGTGAATTCCATGACAAGCTTTACTTTTTCAAGATTCAAAAATTAAGTGAGCTTTTAAAAAACACTCAGCTTTCACAACTCCTGACACTGAAATATGTTTTTCTCACATGCCTCCAGCTATTTGTACCAGGTTAATCAGGAGTAGAGAACTAGACTGCAGCCCCTGCAAAAGCCCTCTTTCCAAAACCTTTAACAGACAAGTATTTGCCTAAGAAATGCCTGTACATATTTTATTTGTTCACCCTTCAGGCAAAATATTAACAATGACAATTTTGGCAAAAACTGAACACTCATATTTCCCAGCTCAAAATATTTTCCAGCATTTTCTAATGTTTAGCAATATTTAATTGTTGTTGTTTGGGTTTTTTTTAAAGAAAGGTGCTATTTTGCACCTCCTCTAACTAAACAGATCCAAAATGTGCTCAGCTGTCTGGAGAAGAGCCCGGGCAATAAAATATGAGTTCACTCTGAAATTATACCTCACTATCTCCATCCTTAGTGACATCAAGCTTAAACATCAGTGAAAGGACGACAGGTTTGGGTAGTTTAAGGTCACCTCTTTGCCTTCTCCATCCTTAATCTGTGCGTGACAGCAGCTATGGAACCCCCCAGCCACATCTCAACTGATGGGAGTGACTCCACTTCTGGAGAAAATGGCATTTCTGTGATAGTGATGGGGCTGTCCCCATTTAGTGTAGGGGGAGTTGAAGCCAGTCGGAAACCCCATTACCCCATAGAGGAATTTCCACGCTCTGGAGAATTGGAAAAGCACTTATTGGATCCTGCAGCTGCTCCTGCTCCCCTTTCAGTAAACCTGGAAAATGTGAACTGCTTTTCCATCACCGAGGGGGAGAAGGGAGGGGAGAGAAGAAGGGGGGGAACGAAGGGAAAGAAGAGACGGAGCGGCTGTGAGGACGCAGGCCAGGTGCCGTCCATCCAGCTGGCAGCCAGCACTGCATGTCCACAGCCCAGACTGAAAAACAAAGGGGCTCCAGCCACGTTCCACTGGAAAATCAGTGGGGACAGCTCAGATGTGCTGAGGGATGGATACCTCACCCTGAGGATGAAGCACAAGAGGCAGTGAAGCCTCCACTGCAGGAGCCTCCCAGGGGCAGAGGAGATGAAGCAGAGGGGAAGAAGGAAGAGGAGCAGGGTGATGGGGACCTTCCATACTCCATACTCCTCAGATCATTTGTGCTGAGAAACTCATTCCCAAGCCCTCTCTTCCCTACACTCTCCTTTTTTTTCGTTGGAGATGTGTATATTTTCTCCATTTTCTTCCTTCCCTTTTCTCAGTTCTCTGGGTTTGTTTTGAACTGCACAGACGCTGCACAAAGCCAGGCTCTGTGTCTCACACCCCTGGCAACACTTCTGTGCAGAATATAAAGGCAAAAAAAATACAGAGAAAAAAGCCCAAGGAAGAACATTTCCAAGCAATCTCTTCTGTACATTTTCCAAACTCTTGTGTCCTCCAAGCCAGGGCTGAGCCCATGAATTCCATGCTGATAACTGTGCATCTGCTACACTCCTCTGCACACTTAATTTCAAAAGCATTGACAGAGAATGAGAAGCTCCAATTTCCAGAGTTACCTTCTAAGATCTGAGGTCTCTGTCCTTGCAAGTCATTTCAGCAGATGAAAAAGGCCTAATTCCTTATCAAGCACTGTATTTTTAAGTTAGCCACACTGACAGATCATGGTTTTATTGCTGTTAAGTGTTGCCAGATTTTTCTTGCCCTGTCAAGAATGCCCAGCAGAGCAGCAGGAGGATGCCTGTGCAGTAACAGTATTATTTCTAGAAAGGCCAGAAGCTGCCTAACCTGAGATCCTTCTGCTGCTTCAGTCCATTTGGAGAGCACAATTACTTAAAAACCTATCTCTTTACGCATGTGCTACAGACACGTATTACTGTAATTATTAATGTAAATTTGTACATACAGCTACCTAATCACATAATTAATATTTTACTTCTATAGCCTAATATTGCATTAGATAATTAATAGGTGTGCAACTGATAGTGATCCAAAGAAATATGTGATTATACATCTGGCAAGGCAAATGAGTGCATGTGATTTTGCACACAAATTGTTTGCAGTAACTCTTGCCTGAAGCATAAAAATACTGTATCAAGAGGTACAGGATTCACAGTTAAAATTAGTAAAGAAGAGACATGGCAATAATATAGGTTCTCCTATAAAGACACTCTTAAAACAGCTATTCACTGTTCACAACTCTTCTAAACAGAACAATTTATGTTTTTTTTTAAATAAAAAAGTATTTACTTAACTTTGAGGTGATTTAGAATTTTTATTTAGGATAAACCCCTCAGGTCACTAACCCACACCATTTTTTCTTAGCCTACAGTCTGAAAGACTGAGTTTAATTTTCACATTGACAGTCATTTTCTTTCAAGTCTCTCAGATAAACTGATGGAGATTTGGGTGAGACCACTGCTCATACGGACAGCAGGGGAAAGAAGTCTTCTCTCCATGAGCAGCCTGAGCAAAGTCCCTATTCAGGGCCCTGATAAATTACTCTATTTGTTCCAAACACGCATAATCCAGTGAAAGGAAATGCTTTTTTTCTTATCTTGGACACCAATCCCTCTTTGAAGCTTGCCCAGACTAGATTTTCTGTCCCAGTGGAAGAGCTAGAAAGCACCAGGCAGCACGCAGGGCTGGGATGGGAGCTTGGCACAGCCGGTGGGCAGGGTGTGGGAACCATGGCTCTGAACAGCCTTCCTTCTTTTCCTTCCTCCTGAGCCTGGAATCATGGCAACTTTTGGGACGGAAGGGAACTAAAAAGCTCAAGCCACTGATTTGGGTCTAAATATGGATTAAGCAGGTCAAATTTCTGGCTTTTCTTCCTTTATCCCATAATCCTTTTAGCTAGAAACCATATCTGTGTGCCCCCTGCAACATTTTTCAAGTTTATTTAGGAAAAAAAAAAGTTGGGGTGGGGGGTAGAAATCAAAATACTGAAGCACTTGAAATGCAGAGTTATTTGAGATGGTGACACACCACACAGCTCCCTGCTAGTCAAGTGCTGCAGCCATGTGCTAACAATGACTCACAGCACAGTCATTACACAGTTTCTTTAATTTGTGTTTTCTGCATCCGGGCCAGGATGTCAAAAAAAGGGAGAGAAGGAAAAGAAAAGGTGAGGGGGAGGAGGCAGAGAAAGAGGAAAAGGAGGAGGAGGAGGGTGCTGGTCTGGAGTTGCCTCCAGCACAAAGCTCACCTGCAGAGTCCCGTGTCCGCTTGCGCTCCAGCAGGGAGGGGTCGGGACATGGCTCCAGAGGACACCAACTCTCACGGTTTATCTGGAAAACACATCACAGCACATCAGAAAAAGGCCACTCTCACCAGCACCCCAGTCAGTCTCTTCCCCAATATCCCTCTGCATAGACCAGCACATAGAGTTAAGGATTAATTTTTTCCCAATAATAAAAATGTCAAAAGTAACTTATGATTTTTTTTTTTTTTTTTTTTTTTTTTTTTTTTTTTTTTGCAGTCANTTTTTTTGCATCACTAAACCAACCATTAGAATAAGCCAAAACCCTTTATTTCTCCATGGAAAGTTTGATTTGATGGTGGCTCCTGCTCAAGGAAGGAGTTCAGAGGGAGGATGAGTCAGTGCTTAAGCTACTAGCAGAGGACTGGGTAACCTTGGCTTCAAGTCCCACCTCCACTCATAGCGGGACTGCAGGAAAACACTCTTCTGCTTTATGCCTCAGTTCACTACCTAAAGAACACAAATTCCTTACCACCCATATTGCTGTACAGATAATTAGCTCAGAGATAGCAAAATGTTCTGGTGATGTGAAAACGAGGGCCTGGGAAGTGCCCAAGTCATGGTGAGAACCAGAAGCACTTTGGGCTTGCATTAACTGAAATGATGATGATAGAAACGCCCATTTTAACACTAAGTCACATCACATGGTTTATTTCAACATCAGCCCTTATCACCTCACTCCGTCCTTCACCCTTTCCATGACTCCCAGTCTTTCAGCAAGGATGACTGATCTGTTCTCAGCCTCCTCCTCTCTCTGCCTGTGCTTTCATCTTCCTCACTCGGATTGTGTTGTCCAACATTTTGACTCAGAAGTCTGCTGGACTATCCACAACCCTTGGCTCATCCAACGTTCATTTCCCATCATTTTTGTCTGCAGCTGGCGGACTCTGGAAGACCCTTTATTCTCTCTGCCATTTATTTGAGCCAATAGTCTTTACTTACTGTCAAATGCATGCAAATCTCACCTGTCTCACACCACAAAACCAGAAGTTATATCCTCTCCTGACCTGCCCCAACACACAGGATCTTGCGTGTTAAGTTGCAGCTAAAAGAAAGCTACTGAAATGGATGAGTTAGCCTGATTTTATATGTCAAGTATTTCTCCTACCCTCTCTTTGGCTTTCTTTTCATCTCCTGAAATAATTTCCTTTCCTCCTTTTCGACTAGTGAATTTTTACTATTTACTTTTTGCCTCTGACCGATGTTCAAATCATCTCCATGATCCTGCTCTATTTTTGCAGTCCCTTGCTGTACTCCCAACCCCCCAATGTTCTCCTTTCTCCTATGCTATGAAATGCATTGGGTTTGCCTTCTTTTTTTTTTTTTTTTCCCCAATAAATTAAAACCAAGCCTCTCCTACCCTTGACCTGATGTTGTTGCTTTGACTAATGACCCACGTCCTTGTTTCCTCTGTCACTGAGATCACGGAATGTGTTACTGCAGTCCTTGGCTGGCTCCTCCCTGCTCTGGCTGTGTCCCCTGCCAGTCACCCAAGGGGCTCCTGCCAGCACCTCCGCTCACCTCCTCCTCCCCACACCACACAGGCAACCCTGCACTCCCCCAGACCTGGCAGCTACTTGCTACAGCACATTTTTCTTCCTCAGATTTTGTCCTCCTCCATACTTGTGCAATGACAAAATGGGGCTGGGAGGACCTTGGACAGGTCAGCTAGTCCCTGCCTGCTGCACCAAGTCGGGATTAATTAGCATTTGAGAGGTTCTAACCCAAAGTGCCCTTAAAATCCCCCAGTGGAGAGGATGCCATGACCTTCTCCAGCCAGCAGCTCTTGCTGACAGAGACAGGGAAGGAACAGAGAAGTTCTAAGAGAGGAATAATGAGCAGGAGTCTCTCAGGAGAGGTGAGGAAGATGTTGAACTCCACCAGAGTCAGGTCTCGGGGTGACCTCAGTGCAGGTCCCACCTCGATGTCCTCCCACCTCCACAGAATTTTGCAGGCTCTTTTTCTTAGGGATGACGTGCACTTTGTAGCACTTACACCCTGACTTCATTATAGAGAAATTCATCCAAGACCCCATCATGCCCCTCTACGTCCACATATCTAAGACCCCAGTGTTCCCTGCACCTCTGCTCCACACACACCTGTGTATCCATTTTCTCCTTTTTACATACAATACATCTATATTACAAGACAGGCAGCGAGGAAAAGAGAAGCAGCCTTCAGTCTGAGAAAGGATTTGTAAGTAAAATTTCAAAACAATATTCTTTTTGCTTTCCAAAGTGACATAAGGATGTTGCATTTTAGCTGTTGCACAGATAGTGGGTCACATTCTAATTCTTTCAACAGAAGTCACTCCCTGTTCTCAGCAACGCTGTGTGGTATCTAACCTTAGCATCTAAACCACAGAATTTATTCTTTTTTTAGTCTTAAAAGAGCTGCAAAGTCAATAAATACCACTTTATGACCGTAAAGTCAATAAATATCATGCTATTATTCTTTTCTCTCCAGACAAAGCAAAACAAATTTGCACCACACTTTCCTATCTTATTAAAGGCAAATGTAGAGGCTGAGGCTGAACACAGATAGAAGGATAAATGCAAATGTGCTCAAGTCCACAGAAACGAAGGAATGACCCATTTCAGATATAAAATCAAATTCTGTCTCCTTCTGAGTGAC
Source organism: Sterrhoptilus dennistouni (assembly GCA_013397095.1). Taxonomy (NCBI): domain Eukaryota; kingdom Metazoa; phylum Chordata; class Aves; order Passeriformes; family Zosteropidae; genus Sterrhoptilus; species Sterrhoptilus dennistouni. Next base: position 1,956,063 of record VWZU01016196.1, on the reverse strand, counting down.
TTGCACCTCCCTCCTTCCTCCTCCACAAGAGTCTCACCCTTCTTAATTTTAAACAAATCACCATCAAATTCAAAGGACCTACTCCTGATTTATACTGATATCCACTACTGGAAATCAGTAATTAAACATCTCATTCAATAATTAGCTGTAAGAAAGCAAAATAGGAAGAAGTTCAAGCTGTCTGTTGAATAAGCCATATTAGGCTGAATTAACATCATATATTTTCCTTTAATAGAACCAATTGAGTCATTCACTGAAAATGCATTATAGACATTGGCATTTTTTCAAAAAAGATTTGAGCATTTTTCCCATTTTCCAGCCAGCTCTTTCCTCAGCCCTGTGGTTTTGCCAAGTATTGAAAACGTCTGCTTTTCTCTATTAAAAAAAGTAACGAGAGAGTAACACTGAGGTTTAAGGTGTTGCTACAGATATACTTGATTATGTACAAAATAAGCATTAGAAACTAAATATTTATCTCAGTAGCCCTAATCCAGGAAAAACAATAATCACCAACAAAACAAAAACAAAGGAAACCACTACTATATACAAGTGTTCCCTAAGCCAAAACGAGCCCAGACAGGCTTTGAAGGAGGTTTACTGTGTGCTCTTGGGGAACTGGGTGGTCCATAGACATTCAAAGCACAAACTCCACTATCCACAGCCCAGCACTGAGTACTGCAATCTCCTCCTCAAAACCTGAATTCTGCTTGTATTTACTCAGGACTAGACAGTAAGAGCTGGAGAGAAAATTGTCTTTAATAAAAGCATCTGACAGTGCATCAGGAGCTGGGGAATGAACCAGTGTGGAGAAATTTGAAATGAGGTAGTCTTGGGATTTTGCAGACACGTGTGCATTACATGTGAGAAAATTCCTCCCTTTTCCCCTCAGTTTCTTGCTTTGCTGAGAGAAGCCCAACAACAGGACCACAGGCTGGTGGCCACAGAAGATGATAAAAGCCCCACACCTTCTTACTTGCTCACACTGATTATAGGTCACTGATTCCAGGCTTCCCAAGTCTTTGCGGTGGGAGCTGAGGATGCGGTGCTGTTCCAGTGGCAGAGGGAATATGAAACAGCCTCTGGGAACAGAGTTTCAATAGACAGCTTTTGAAGAAATGCCAGGAGAGAACCAGCTATTTTTCCATACAGAAGCCTGAATGTGTTTATCTGCAGCTCAGACACAGAATGAATCATGGAAGCACATCCCCAGGCAGGCACCGAAGACTGAATCCTGCAGGATTTTCTGTTTGCCTGTGAAACACCAGCAGGCTAAATGTTAAATGAGGCCTTTAGGACACCAGCTGGAGCTGCAAGCAGCAGATGGTTCCATTGCTGTTTCTGGGCACACACAGGTATTTCCTGACTCTTGGGGACATCTTCCTGCAGACTCTGAACTTGAAATTTGATGTGACTTAATGCATAAGAAAAGGACGGCGCTGGACAAGCTGTGAGACACCCTGGGCTGAGGTGTCCTCTGTCCTGCAAGAACAGTGACCGACCCCAGACTCCACTCCCAGGCTCTTCCTTCCTCTGCCCTTGGTCTTGGACAATGAATTATCTAATCCACTCGAGTGTGGTGCCTGCCCATAAAACCAGGATCAGGACCTCCTTCTCCAAGACCCTCCAACAATATCTAGGGCAGAGCTGTGTGGTGGAGGCTCACGAGGAACAGGCACCTTGGGGTAGTCCTTGGGGGCCAGGGACTACCAGCTCCTATGTACCTCTCCTACATTTCCAGCATGGAAAAGTCCTTCTTCTCTCCCTCCGGTTTTATTTTAACTCTTCTTGCCTTCCATTTCACAATAAAGAGAACAAACTGACCTTTCAGGAAATCTTTCGCTATTGCAAAAGTTTGCACTTGTCAACCTCACTGGTTGTGATATAAATCAACATCTCCAGAGCCCAAGGAACCAGATGACTTTAACTTTCATTTCCTAGCATATCCCTAGAGATTCATCTTCCATCCATATTATTTTAACTTTGTCCTAAATGTGCAAGTTTCCATTTTTCTCCTTTTATTTTCCCCAGCTTCCAGACTATGATCTACCTTGCAGCTAAAACCAGATACTACTGCACATAGGAAAATATTTAGGAGAGTTATTGTAGCTTGCTTAGTGTATCAGTAAGTACTTGTGCACCACACTGAGCAATATCAATTTTAAATATCCACTGTAGAATAAAAGTAGTAGGAAAAAAAAGCAATACTCCAAATTAAATTAGAATTAATTTCTTTCATAAACAGAAATGATACAATGTGGTTTTTTGGTAAAGTTCTATGCATACTGTAATTATTTTCTAGGAATTTCCTGGTCCTGAAAATTTCTTATAGGATTAAAGAAATTTGTACACATAACTGGAATTCAATGTTTATGCTGACCAAGTTTTAACTTTACTATTCCATTTACAGTGAAATTATCCAGTTGCCTGCAATTCCTGCACTAGAAAGTAAAGCAACAGTTGATTTACCCCTTCACAAAAACCACCTTTCAAGATCCTCCAAAACACTTTGAAAAGGAGCATGAAGGATGGGGCATCTGGGGAAGGAATTTTCACTGTTTTCCTTCAACATCTGCTGCTGCAGAAAGACTCCACACACACAAAACTCACCCCAAGAGCGACAATCACTGCTTTGGCAATCATCTTTCCAGACAATATTAAGATCAGACATATCAATTTCCTTGCAACTCCCACATTTATTTTTTATTTAAATTATTTTGGTAATCTCCCTGTGTATTTTCTTAGCTTTGGGGGAAGACATTAATGGGTGGATGCAGAACACAAAGACACTGTCAAATGTATGCCAAAAGAGACGATACTTGCATTTCTGCAATGATTTCTTTGGAGATTTTTCTTCTAGCACTGTGAATATGCTACACTGAGTCTTTTACCTTTACAGAGCTGGTGACACCATATCATGACATTTTTTCAGAGGTCCAAACTGACCTCTCTCATAGCAACAAGCCAGCGTTGCTATAGAAAACTGTATTAAAGGATTTCACCAAAAAAGGCTCCCACAAGCACAGGACATGTTACATGACTGAATAAATTAGCTCTTTATGGTGCAAGAGCAACACTAAATTCCTAGAGTGCATTTATCCCCCGGCAATGTCCCAGCTGGGAAAACGAACGTGTGCCTCAAGTACATTTTCCAGCCCTTGGCACTGGGATGACCCCCACCAGCAAAACTAAAAGTCAATAGACTTTAATTAAGCTTCAAAAATAACAGCAATGGCTTTGCAAAAAAACCCATCTCTTAACTAGCATGGGAGCAAAATTCCCACAAACACGTATGTACCTAATGTGAAAACACAATAATTTCATTTAAGTTGCCCTCCCAGTTGTAATTCCACATGAGACACAAACAGAAAAACTCAAAAACTCTCTACATCATTCTAAAGACACCTCTCCTTCTGTTCTTCAATGACAAGAACAGCATGGACAGATGTTGGATTAAAATTCAGTCATTCTAGGCCCACAAAGTTTAATGAACACCACATACCCATCAGCCAGGGTCATCCTTTCCCCAGAACAACTCCAAAGAAGAAATGAACTTGCTTATGTATCAATAAGGAAGAAAAAATTCAACATAAAATGTAAGGAAGCCTAGTTTCAGTTAACTCAGGGACTTCTCCACATCCTACTTTTAACCTAGGATGCTGTAAATGACATTTTGCCTTAGACAGGGAGAGATCATTCCAGAGGATCTTCCCTGGTGTTGGAGTAAAGCTACCAGAGCAGCCGGGAGGCAGAACAACTAATTAATAATGCTGTCCTTTTAATTTCAAAATATCTTGATTAAATATTAATGCTGTTTTTAATTTCAAATAATGTCCTGTTCTTCAGCTGTAAGCTGAATGAGATTGGTTCATCTGAAAAGCAGAAAAATCAAACCTCACCGCCCCAGCTGCGAACAAACTTACTGCTGATGCCTACCCTTACCAGCTTCAGCATTCACATGCAGAGGTGAAATGCAGATATAGGCAAAAACTGTAAGAAAACATGACCAGCTGCAATTGCTCAGTCTCCCATTGCCAAAGCAAGTCCAGCTCTTACTTTGTAACTGCATTGCCTGTTCATCCCCACTTAAATGCCTGTCTGACTTTACATGTATCTCTGCAAGGTGCCAGCCAGTGTGGTTTTCGTATCCTGTCCCTGGGTAGTTTTATTTGTGGTAGCAGACACAACACGAAAATGAGACAGGGCTGCCAAGGCACACATGGGCACACTGAGACTTCCCATTTTGGGCTTGCAATAACATAGCACAGACTGCTTTACCCTGCACGTAGCTGCTCAGAGCTCAGCAAAATGTTCAGACAAGCAGACATCCCACACACCCCACAACTTCTCCCTCATCTGCTACAATGCAAGCCCAGCATGAACAATGACAGTAAATTTTTATGTCATTTCTGCATCATCCAGGCTTCTCTGTGTTCACTAAGTTCAGGATCCAAGTTCATAAAGTTTGCATTGCTGCAGCAGCCAGTAAAGGACACAGAATAATGGAATCATAGAATGGTTTGGGTTGGAAGGCACCTTGAAGATGATCCAAATCCAACACCTCTCCTACAGAGAGGGCCAACTTCTCTGGTTGCTCAAACTACCATCCAACCTGGCCTTGAACCCCTCCAGGGATGGGGCATCCCAGAGATTCTGTGGAGAAGCTGTGCCAAGGCCTCACACCTCTCACAGTAAGGAATTTCTTCCTAGGATGAAGTCCTACCTCCAGCAGGGACTGGGACACTGCTGGTAACCTGCTGCCTCTAGCTTTTTCATATGTGGAGAGGAGGAAGAAACTATGCTAAAGCCAAAAAAAATTGTGTGCATCAACCCTCAAAATTGCTGAGGTTCATTTTTTTCATAACTTCACAAGCCACTGTTTCAGGCTCAATCTAAACATGGAAAATTTGAGCCTCAAGACAGTGACCCTTCAGACGACACATATACTGCAAAATAATGAGTAGGAACCAAAAATTCTTCTGCGACTGTATCTAAGAATGGATGCAATGAATGCAAATATAATCTCATCTATAAACATTTAGTACCCAAAATGGCATAAGATCTTCTTTCTTCACCACATGTTCCCATTGTCCTTTTTCAGCAGCTGATTTTCCTATGTCATGACTGAGTCACCATCCCTGGAGGTATTTAAAAGATGTGCAGACGTGGCACTGAGGGACATGGTTTAGAGGTGGACTTGACAGAGCTGAGTTAATGGCTGGCCTCAATGATCAAGTTTAAGTTCCTTTAAACTTGAACAATTCTATGATCACTGAGTTCCCTATCTTAAGATGAAGCAAAGAACACACTCATCTACTACTCAAGAAATGACAGCTTGTCTGAGTCAACCTGCAGCCAAATTGAAAGCTGTTTGGTGCTCTGCAGGTATCTTGTTAAAATTTCATCAGCTTAAACAGTCTTGATGGATCTGATTTGAGTTTTCTTTTTTCTAAGGACACGTACTTGCTTTTCGATATTTGAGAAACCCTGTCCTCTTAACTCCCCAAAATACAACGGCTTAGATAAGGTACAGTTTTATTTCAGTATTTTAATGAAAACCAAACCCAACAGAAACCCCACCCCCAGCTCCCTCATTAAGGGCCTGATCCAAGTCCCATTAACGTCAAGAGATGATCTGCCACTGACGCACTCAAGCGCTGGCTTGGATCCTTAGATCATCAAAATTTAATTCCATCTACCAGTTATGTTATAGAATCCAGAGAAAACATGACGGGTGACTGAAAATCGAGCTAGAGTTGATTGTAGCTGTAGCTGTCACCAGCACCCTCCTATTTTAAACATCTGCAGGCTGTACAGCCCATGTTGGGAGCAGCAATGCGTGCACACAGGCACACATATATGGACACTGAGTCATTTGCAGGAACAGACAGTATAACCCACAGTTCTGAAACACAATTAGGAAAATACCAGTTGGAACTAACAAGAGCCACATTTTGTTATAAAACCTAAGCTTTGCTGAACAAAAATTAATTTAAGGAACTGATGACATCAGAAATACCGAAGTTGGATAATTCTAGTGAATTGGATTTCAATCCAGGCATTCAGATACTATCCATAAAGACTGTGCTTTTTATTGGCAGCCAAGATTGTCAGAGGTACCAGGTCTCCTCCCAAGAACTATTAAGCAGTCCTTTCACAGAAGTAGTGTGTGCACAATACAACATTTTTAATGACTCGTATTGCGTCTATAGACTGAGTATCATGGGATCCAATCCTCAACCAGCATCAGTAACATCGAAGTTCTAAAATACTCAAAACAATTGAGCTGATAGAGAAAACAACTTAGAGCTCTGTGCCACCAAAAACCAATGGGTACATTGAATTAAAAGAAAACACTTTCATTCATAACAAAGCAAGTTAACAAGAGCTAGGTCTAATTTAGTGCACATAAAGTAGAACAAGAATTAATTGAAAATAAATTTGTAACATATTCTTGTCTTGACTTGGAAATAAGCGCATGAACTAAAAATCATAAAAAAGAAAGCCATATCACCATGTAGAATGCCACTGCTTCAGCTAAGAAGCGAAAAGAGAAAAAGGGAGAGGGAAAGGAAATGCTCTTCCAGCAGTTAAGATCTCTGAATTGGGCTGTGTTTTGCAGTCCCTCTGGCTTCTCTCCTATTTCCATCCACTCTGCCAGGAAACTGCTGAAGCTCCACAAAGCTGTTACAGAGACAGGACATTCCCAGACTGCCATTGTGCCATTTGGTGGAGCACTTGCTAATTTTAGATTAGAGGAGGAACACACAGGGACAATTAGCCAAGAGCCACTCCTGATTCTTGCTCCAACCCATCCTCAGACAAAATCACACCCAAACAACAAGACTGACAGCAACCCTTCTAACACAAACAAAAAACAGAGGCAAAGGAGGATCCCCCATGCCTTTTTTTTTTTTTTGGCAGAATGCATCTTTGGGGAACATGTGCCTTTCAACCTCAAAAGCAAGCACTGGAAGTGGAAACTCTTTTCCCCTCACACGAAAAACCCACCTGGGATTTCAAACCAGGGACTGTTGAAGGGCAGAGGGTGGGGAAGATGGCCAGGGAGCTCTCTCAAAGACTGCATGCCACAAGAGATTATCTACTTGCAGAGATTATAATATTTGACATGATATGGTTTGATAACACTCAGAATCATCTCCATGCTGAAGAGCAAGAGCTCTTCCACCTGTCCCTCCCCTCTGCATCACCCCGAGGGACACGAGTACAGCAAGGAACAGACTGATCCCCTGGAGATACGGAAGGGAACCCATGAATAAATATATACAAACATCATACCTTTAACAACACAACATCTACAGTCCTGTCCACCTTGGAAATGTCGCACAGGCTGTATCGCCTCTTGTGGCGCTCGTACATTTTGTCCAAAGAGCCGGGAGCGGAGGAGCAGAGCCCACCATGAACCCTGGGCTGACCACGGCCCCAGAGCTCTCACATCCGTGCTCAGAGCAGTCCCTGTGTCTCAGCACACCAGCCTGCCCGAGCTTCTTAACAGGAAAACGAAAATCCCAGCGCTGCGCCCGGCTGATAAAGTCTTCTCAGAACAGATTTGCTTATACAGGCAATGCAGGAACTTATAGCAAACAAAAGATATTTGAAGACAGCTTTGTACATATAGGATTATTATTATTTTTTTTTTGCAACTGCTAAGAATGGTATCAGCCTTCCTGTGACAGTAATTATAATAAAAAAAAATGTTTTCCAGACGACTTTGATATCCAAAAAGCACCAGAATGAAAATCCTGCCCGAAAAGAGAACAAAAGCCAGATGTGTGCAGCAGGAATACTGACGCTCCAAGTGGAAAGGCAGAAGGTAGGTTCAGCCACGACGGGTCTAATTCAGGAAAAAAAAAAAAAAAAAAAAAAACNAAAAAAAAAAAAAAAAAAAAAAAAAAACAACCAATCTCCGTATCCAATGTAAGTACTGTCACCAAAGTGTTTTGTTTTTCACACTCTCGTGCACTGAAATAAACAACAAATAAAAGTAGTTTCCTCCTTCCGAGTCAGTTCACTGTTCACCAGGCAAGACGGCTTGGGTTTGCGTTAAGTTTAAATTTCTAATGACAGCACTGGGCAAAAGGAAAGAAAATAATGAAATAAAGCCACTCCCTCCTGATTTGGGCTGGGACGTCACTGCTTGCCTTTTTAGTCCTGCACCAGTGTTCTCCCAGCTTCCAAATTTACTTTGCAGTTGTGGGAGCATGATTCAGAGAGGG